>JASNJN010000031.1:0-19099 GCA_030180075.1 Mikrocytos mackini | reverse complement strand
CGTCCTTCAATTACTACGAATGTCTCCGTGTTTTTGGGTTCTTTATAAATTTTACTAGCTCTTCTTTTTTGGCTGTTTCTATTTGTACTCGCTACAGAGGATTTTCTTTCTACTCTGTACATGCGGTCATCGTCAGAGGAATAAGAATCTTCTCTGGGTCCGTTTCTTTTAGGAGGCATAGCATCACAGCATGAAGTTCTGTGGTTTCTTTTGCCGCATTTCTGGCAGATACTCCCATACGCAGGACACTCGCGTCTCATACTGCTGTGCATGGTTCCACACCTGTGGCAGTTGATGGTTGGACGGGGTCCACGTCGTCTCGCCGTAACAAAGTCGGCTAACTTGGGGCGTTTGTACTCCCGTTGTCTTGGGGCTCTGTTTTACTTGTAATTGTATTTTGTTACTCTCCTCTGCTTGCTTTGCGGTTTGGATGGTATCTTCCCAAGTTTGGGGAGGTTTGGCCATGAAGGCTCTTTTCAAACCTATACTTGAGAGACCGTGAATAAACTTGTCTCTCAGTAAGTCTCTCTCCAGTTCTCCAAACTCGCAATCCGCGGCTACTTGGCAGAGTCTGTCTATATACTGCTGTATACTAGCATTTCGCTGTAGCGTATTAAAAAACTCAACTCTTGCGTTGGTTGGTGTAATCGCTGGGTCAAAGTGTGACCCCAATAACTTTACGACGCTTACAAAGTCGTAAGTTTCTTCACCTAGGCTGTCTAAAACTCGGTTCCCCTCTACCCCTAGGCAATGCCTTAGTAGGTAAATCCTTTGGGATTCCGGCTGCTTTCCATAGCCCGATGCTTCCATGTAGAAGTTGAATTGCCTAAACCATACCTTCCATGGCAGGTTTGGCGCTCCTGGATGGTTCAGAAACTCATCCGGTTGTTTTAAGTTTTCGGGTGTGCTGGGTATTCCCTCTCTCATACCATTCTCAGCTTCGCTTTCCTGCGTTTCGCGGACGAACTCTGCTTTGGCCTGAGTGCTCTTCTCAGCCAGTACTGCGCGCGCGTGTGATGTTCTTCTCGAAGTTCTCGAGGTAGTACCATCCCAGTGCTTCTACTACTGAGGCTTTGTTTGCATTGGGTTTCAACTCCAGACACCGTATCCCGGCTTCTCTCTTGAGTGAGGTGAGGTCGTTCTTCTCCCATTCACTCATCTTTCTTTTAAAATACTCGCGGAATCCCATCGCGGTTTCGTCGTTGTGCATAAAATTCTCATCTTTGAAGCCCGTTAGTATCAGGGCTTCCCAAAGATGGTCGTCATACAACGCGTTTAGAATGGAGTCCAAATGACTCAGTGGTGTTTGAGATGTCGCCATATAATATATAAAAATTAATTATGTAAAAAGTCTTGGGATTAGTGCCAAGCACTAAGAGGGTCATAGTACCATCATAAGGTACGACCACTCTACACTAATATAATGTATTCAGTGGAAGAATACTTATTAAAGTTCAAAGAAAAGTGGGACGTATTTTAATACATAACACACAAATCTGCGAAAATTTTTACTTTTCCTACTGTTTTAAATTGCTATTCAATATATTATAGGTTTATATATGTATCATTATAAATTCTTTAACGTTAATTTACTATATTCGTTATAGATATGAAGTTTTATCCTTAATTGACTATTTCAAAATTTTAAAATTTTAAAATTGTAGCACAATATCAATTTCCCTTAACACAGACTACCGACAGCTATACAACTCAACTATCCAACTTTGAATACAACCAAATGACGATCAACTGTTCTCCAAACAAAACTGAGGTCATTAAAGTCGCTAAACTACTCAACTACTTAACTACTTAACTTCTAATACAACTAAATGTCGATCAATTGCCGAAAGAAACGATTTGGGTCATAACTATAATTTCAACAGTAGTAGGCTAATTTCTTTTCATTTTTAACTTAGGTATGATATCCTTGATTTAAAGAAACTATAAAAGTCTGCTGTTTTGGGCGAAATACACTTAAATATGATGAAGAAAATCATAAGATTGTTTGAAGAAGAATTCAGACAGAACATACTTTAGCTTTCATTATTTCGTCAGATTTAGGGCCGAATTTTCACAGGCGTTTCTTGTTGTTTGCATTACTTTGCATACAGGAAAACATCTAAATGTTTCTAGTTTTCTTAAAGCAAACCATTTGGGAATTTGTTACTTGTGTATAAGACCTTTGAAAAGGTCATATATGACAAATGTGAGATATGTCGACATATTAAAAAGAGACTGTTAAGTTCAATTAATCAAGGTCTATACTACTATTGCCCTATTGTCCTTTGAGTTCACTAGTGGCATATTGACAAGAAATAATAAATCAGAACCGATCTAAATGATATTGATTTCATTACAGAAACATTTAAAGATAATCAAACGGAAAGTGTGAAATCAGGAAAAGTATTCTCAGCTTATATGTTTACATGGTTGGGATTTTAATATGAGTATTTCGAGAGACCATAAAGATTATTTTAGAAATTAACGTTTAGCAGTATGAGAATTAAGCGAATTATAAAATTATTGTTACGGAACGATTAAAGAACATATGTTGTTGAATAAAGAGTTTTATTGACATGCAGTAATATTGGGTTTATTATTAGAAATAATTATAATTAAAAATATTTGATTTGACATCTACCAATTGATTTTGAAAAATGTGTTTTGCTTGCCATGTTTATTTTATTTAATATTTGATAAAAGATTTAGTGGCTGTCAGTATATATAACTAATTAAAGGAAAAGGACAATACTTATATTTGAATATCTCTCAGATAGATAAATACAATGGTAAAAATTCCCGAAAATAATAAATTGCAACTGTTAGTATTAAGTTATTGCTTTAACTTTAGCTACAACAGTTAAAGTTTGTGCCTTCATAATCATTTTCCTTTAACACTTTCATTTTATTCTTTACACATTCAAGATGAAATGTGCTTGCACAAATGCAACATACTGTTGTACTTATATCGAACTTGTCATTTTGTTTTATAATCTTCTTGCATAATTGACATTTATCATCAACAACGATGCCTTTCCTTTTTCTTCCAGCAGTTTTCGTTTTCATCAGTTTTCTTTGAGTTGTAACGTTGGTCTCGAGTGTATTTGAATTTTTTTTTAATAAATCATCTTTCACATTATCCTCTAGTGGATTCTCCAATAAAATATTAAATATTTTATGTAAACCAAAAACTACTTTTTGAAGTGAATGGACCGACATATCTTTATAATCGTATTTCTTTATTTGGTCAGACATGGTCTCAATTGATGTTGTTAGCTTCTTTCTATCTTCATCTATTATGGAATTTTTTGGTTTAGTGCTAGTATAGTTCATAGTGTTTAGGGAATTTTCACATTTAAGAGGCTTACCAAGATCTTCTCCACCTTCTTCGTCTTGATCACTATTAATGTTCAAATGTCCCGTAATTTCTTTCGTATTTAATCTGGTATTTAATGCAGTTGCTTTAACTTTTGGGATTATATTGTGTATAAAAAGACTGTGTATGTGTTTACACAGTTGTTTTGATTTGGAATAACAGGGACAAGTGCAAATGACGTCATGGTAACAATTGCCACATTTATTACAAAGAGGAAACTGGCAAGTACACTGTTTGCTTTCCGTATTGTCAATCAACATGTAATTTAAATAATAAAAATATCGCGTCCCTTCTTCATTAATAATATCATTTGGATTGATATTTTCGGCAGTTTTGTGATGTTTGGCTGCCATTTTTTCTCTAAAATTGACATTGCATTTGTTTTCTGTATAATTTCAAACATAATCTTCTTTCCATATTTTTACGTCATGTAATTTTAACTTAGAAATTAAAAAGTCGAGTCGATTATGTCGTTTTCCTTTTAAAACAGATCTTTTAAGCGTTCTGAAAAAAGATTCGCAGAACATATTAACATTCAGTTCTAGTTTTGTTCTATGGACTGTTGCCCAATTAACTTCTTTTCCCTTGCAGTACTTAGTAAAATAATTGTGGAAATTCAGGCAATTCCCCGCTGAATATGATAAGAAGTCATTATATAATGCTGTAAATCCGGGCATTTCAACTGCTAAGTTTAGCAATTTCAATTTCTCGATTATTTGGGCTTTGATTCTGTGTGTCTTTATGTATTGATGTATTTTCTTATGGACTGCTGTGACAAAGTGCCACTCGCACCATAACCAGTGCATACGGGGGCCGTATACGCTACATACAGCGTTGTAGAAATTGGGAGCTAAATCACTTGTTAGATTTGTAATTTTTATTTTTTCATATTTATTTCGTAGTGCCTGGAAACATGGTGAAAGTGTTTTTTCGTGTTCATCAGAAGATATTGTGTAGAAAATAGGTACACTTTCGGAATAATGGTTTAGAGTAAGACCGATAATTAATTTGTAATTGTACAAATTTGTACCAAAAGTCGAGTCTATTAATAATGTATTCACATCGTTCTCTTGAAGAAAAGTATGCTGTGATTTAGTTGTGAACATAAGTACGAATTTATGGTTTAATTTGTAGCCTACTTTGACATTGTTCTGTTTAACTTCTGGTAAAAGCTTATATAAGACATTTATTTCTTTTATTGATTCTAAAATTTCCAAATTCTTTAATACGCTTTTTAAGTCATCGTTATCGAGCCTTTCGTTCTTGCAATATTTCCCCACTAACAGGCGACTGTAATTTTTAGAAACAACATCCAACTTGTCTGTAATTTTGTCAGATTTAGTTAGAAAATATTCATATGTATCATTTATTGATTGTGTTTGATTATATTTGGCAATAATCTGTATCTTCTCTGCGTGTGTGTATTTAATACCTAGGAGACAGGGTTGATGGGTGTGGTATAAACATGCGGAAACTGTGGCTATAAATCGTCACCCCACATTTTCTTCCATTTCCCACACTTTCTTCCATACCCCACACTCAGATCAATTTTATCATGATTTTTACCAGAAATGCGGAAAATAATGCCATCMSATKKTCAATGAAAATAAAACGGTTAAGAAACATGAAACCGCCCGCCCGTTTGGCGGCGCGGTTCGGGCGGTTCTCAAAAAATGGCTAAATTCTCACCTCTAGATTAAACTACAATATTTGGCTAGTAAATTTTATTATGCAAAAAGGTGGCGTAAAGGAAAGGCTAAAATTAGCCGAGCAGAAAGTGAGTCTGGAGAAGAATCAGAGTGGGGTATAGAAATGGATAACGCAAAAAGAATAGAGAACGATATTTTAGATAAACTTTCATATTTTATAGGGCTAGTATGGAACATTGGTGGTTTGCGAGGACGTTAAAAATAACCGAAAATGATTATTTGTTTTGGGATGACAAATCAAACTTCTTTCACTTCAATAATACGAACTAATGAATATTTGGTGTTGAGAAAAGAAATGTTTAAAAGTTTTAAGTTGAGATATTACGAGATTAAAAAAGTATATAGAAATGAAAAAGAAATTCGATACGTTCTGAAAGGTTATACGGATCCAAATCATTATTTGAAAATAAATAAACACAATATTAATTTGATAGACATAATAGACAAGGGATATTAATAATTAAATAAAAGGGAGAAATGTGAGTAATAATTATATAAATGAACTTGAATAAGCAATCTTTTAATTTGATACATTAAATTTAGTTTTAAAAAATAAATTCATATGACCTATTTATATTTGGACATTACAATGTTGAAATTGAAATTTAGGTTGCAATTTGAATTTTTGTGGTTTAAATTTAAATTTAAATTAAATGACAGGGGGAAAACGCAACTCATTTCTAACGGGGAAAAAAGACAAATTTCGTGCTAGAGTCAAACTTCTGGGGATTTATGTCGTTTTGCCAACCATTCTTTCTTTGTTTTGCGGTGCACTACTTTTACATTTTGTTGTTCGAAACGAAAGGAAAAGATTAGAAAAACCCAACGCGACCAAACTACAATCAGAAATTACATCAAGTAACGTCCAAGAGCCTCAATATTTACCAAAAGAGTTCCCGGCTATCGACAACGCTTTAAAGTCTTTTTTGTGTTGAACTTGGTAATTGCGAACAAAACCACACAAAACATCAACGAAAAATATTATGATAGACTACAAACAAACGTCGAATCTATAAGCAGATCTCTGTCAGGTGGTTACAAGGAATTCATACATGACGTGAAAGAAGTTTACTCGCTTAAAAGTAACCTGTTTGTTGGGAAAGAGACGCCTTTTACAATTTCAATTGACTTTAGCATTAAAATTATCCGTTTACTTGCAACTACGTACAATTCACTTCAAATAGCACAAGGAATAAAAGACTACAAAACTAACAATTTAATTCGGTTTATCTTCGGAGGCGTTTTTTAAAGAAAATATCGCATTTAATTTGGACACTTTCTTTTGCAATAAAAAATGAATTAGAAACTGTAAAAAACGAATATAAAAATAATACAAAACTTATAAAACTAATGAAAATATTCCACAAAGAATATATAAATACAATTGAAGTTTTGTTTTGTAAGGACAAAGAAAAGATTTTACTTATTGAAAAGGATATCGCTATAGAAACGAAATTAATTTGCGACTTTAATTCTCTGCAAAAATTCATTACAATGAGTTTTTATCCGTTATACATTTTAATGTTTAGAGTTGATAATGAATTGAAAAGTAATGGGTTAAAAGAAGATTACGTAAATTATATAAAAGAAAACAATAATTCTGAAAACGAACAGAAAACGGAAAATGCAATTAGAAAATATAAAAAATGATTGTGGAAATGTTTTTGTTCATTTACAACGCTTAATCGATGGAGGGGGAAATAATTCAGACTGGGAATTTGAAGAAGAAGATTTCGATTGCATAGGTTCTTTACGAGCAACGTTGGAAACATACATGAATTAATTAATTAATATAGTTGTATCAGTTTTTGAATTTTTTTTTGTTAAAATAAATATAATATATTTATAAATATTTTAAGTATAAATTGTTTATAAAATTGTTCAAGTATAATAAAAATTTTAGGTTTATTTTGTATTTCTAATTTTTGTAATAAATATTATTTATTTGCGAATTTTGTCTATTATGAAACTGTCGTCGAAACTTTCATTTAAAACACTGCTACTAAAATCGAGTTCTAATTCCAATGAAGTATTTCTGTCTATTAAACTCTTGTTGGATTCGTTCAATTCGTTTAATGAATTATTTTGGATATCATTTTCTAACAAATTAATTGCATCTGAAGCAATGTTCTTTAAATGTAAAGAATCCTCTTGGGTGGTCAAGAGCTCTTCATTTAAGATAGCAAGTTCGGATTCCAAATCGATTATTCTGGTTTTGTATTGAGATAATTGGTCCTTGAAGTTGGCATGTGTCTTTTCTAAATTAGCTTTGTTACTCGCGATGAGTTGGGATATTTGTTTGTTGTAGTTGTGCCTTATGTTCACAAGAAATAAAACAATACAAGTACAGAATATCAGAAATCCTGTAACAATTGGTTGTTCAATCGTTCTAATAGTATACAATAATTCTTGTAGCTCTTTCATGCTCTTACTAATGTTCTATTTAGTTTGTAGTTTTTGATAAATTTCAAAAATCTAAAATAGATGACAAATGATACCAGGGTTGCCATTAAGCCCAAAGAATTGGTGGGTCGCAAAATAAGTGTGTATCTAAACAATAGTAGTTGTATTAAGGGTATCTTAATAGGTTTTGATAATGTAATGAACTTAGTAATGGAAAATTGTCAATTAACTACAAAAGAAAATGAAATCAGAGAAATTCAAGAACTTATTTTAAGGAATACGGTAATAAAATACTTTGATGATTCAGAATAAATTATAAGAAACTAATATCAGTTGTCTAAATTTGTATTTGCTACAATATTCGTTTGAATTACTTATTCGTGTTAATTGTCTTGCTCGTCTAATTCGGCTACATCTCCATCATCACTATCAGCAACTTGTACTTCGTAGACTTCGTCGCTCTTCTTTTCTTTGTGCATTTCCTGTTTCTTTTCGACTTCCTCAGGTTTTTTCTCATGTATATGTTCTTTATCCTCAATGGGCTGTTCTATATTGTCTTTAAATTCCTCGAGTTCTTTTTCATCGGCTTGTTTCATTTCCTCCACCTTTTCGTTTATTATTATATTTGCTTCTTTCTTTGCCCCTTGTGCATGTTCGGCGAACGATAATGTCTTTGCGTTCAGCCAGGCTCCTAACTTCAATCTGTCTACTACCGAATTATACCAATTTTGCCATGTTGGGTGGTAAGAAAGTGTGTAGCAATTAACATAGTACGGAATGAAGTTCCTGTGTGGGTACATTCTGAACCCATACATGTGGTTCTTAAGAGCTGTGTCAACATTTACGCCCTGTCTTTTAACATTCAACAAATTTTTGAAGTAAGGAAGGTTGTAGTTGTATAACTGTAACCAGAACCCGTCGACTTTCATTGGGAATATTTTCCAACTTGGTTCATATATCATGTCAATGTCATTCAAGACATAATATCTTTCTGGTGCTATCATTCTAGTTGACTTGATGAAGCTTTCGGAAAATCTGTTGGCGTGTATGTATCTGTATATGATCCCTAATCTCCTGTAATCAAAACGGAAGTTGTTGATGTACATGGGCCCATAATACAACACATTATTTCCTTTTATCTGATCTAGGTAAATTGAGAAGAAGTAAAGCGTGACATTTGTGTATTTTCTATTCTGGAATCTCATACAGAAGAAGTTCTGTTTAGAGACGAATTGAGAAGGCGCTGCGTCCATGATCTTTCTGTTCGTCTCATTAAAATTTTTAGAAGAAAGAACAAAATTCTGTATTGCTAATAGTATGACTTGGAACACTATGAATGAGTGCTTTGTGAGTGTTTGTGACCTGGATTTCATTTTATGTTTTCTATTGAAAAATAATTTTTATTTTTAACTTTTGGAAATTCAAAAAAGTTGGATGTTGTGTAAAATAAATTAGTGAGGCGAAATTAGTTAGTTGATTTTTAGAATTTAACATCGTAAATTTGTGTATAGTAAGGGCCATAGATGTGATTGTTACAATCAAAATAAAAATGCAGATGTTATAGGTATTCTTCGTTCGTTATTTTACCGTTCGTCGTTAAATATTAACGAATCGGTTTATTAGAGCCAGTATCAAGTATTCTCAAAGCTGTTCTGTTTGTAAGAAATTAAACTTTGGAAAGATTGAATGACGTTTTCCTACGAATAGACTACTTTAAAAGATCAATAGCCCAAATATAATCTCTAACATGTTCAAATAAATAGATGTAGGATTTATTACCCTTAAATACGAGCTGTACATGTTAATCAGACTCCAAACGCCAACAAAAATGAACTATCTAACCATCAATTATTATGAGTATTCAGACTTTCAAATTCAACCCAAGCACACGATCTAGAGCCACAGTATTACTTCCTTTATTACTTACATTCAATATTTATTGATTCAAACTTCCAAACAAATATATTTCTTTGGAAGGACCAACTAGAACTTTCTTTTAATGTTAATGAGTGCAAATAGTTGCTTACGTAGCCAAGTTATATTATAATGTAATTTCTACGCCCTATTCATCAGAAATAACTATAAAAGAAACTTTACATTATACAAAGTGCAATTTTAAAAGACTTAGGATAATTTTAGATGAAACAAACCCCATAAGAAAGAACACCTAATATTTCCCTATTACATTTCAGAAGAGTATAAGAAGCACCTTAAACACTATTTCAAATGAAAATTATTTAAGAGTTATTATTTTTATTACGAATACAATCAAACATACTAAAATAAATATTTTTTTTTGCAACGGAGAAACTAATTATATATTTAATTATAAATTTCTCCTTTCAACCTACTGGCCTACTCATATTTCCTAACTAAACTAAGTAAAACCTCCACAAATCCCAAATTCGGCGAGTATTTGTTTCACAAACACTGTATTCCCAAACATGTTTATATTAAAACTAGTTATTATAACTTTCAACTTTCAAAACACTATAAAACCTTTATGACCTTATTTGAAGATTATTCAAAATCAAAGGCCCTGGTTAATTCCTTTTAACAAATAGTCCCTTTCAAAGGGTTGTTAACTTCTTTCTTTAGTAGTATTCTTCTTACAGCCCTTCGCTTTGTAGAAATATGCTTATTTCCTATAAGCGTTTCTTTAAGCTTTTAGAGCTCTTRMWTCCYGACACTAATGGAGATAATAACGACACGGCTAATACGGGAAGAAACCCAATGGACTGATAAGAAAACCAAACCACATCAGGACAACTGAGATAGCCGAACAACCATACTGCCATGTACACCACACAAATACACATGGTGACAAGGAGTGTAGAGCCCAAGAAAACAATCGCCCCAGAAAATATATTCCAGCCAGTAATGCCAACGGTACAAGACCGAAATTCAACGAGTCACGGTTGAATCCCCTCCAGGAACCGCTAACATGTCCCAGGACTCTCGAGATACCTATATATTTCAAAACTACAAAAGTTCGAGCATTACTTGATACAGGCTCGACCTATAACTACGTACATCCTGATATATGTGCATCTCTAGGACTCGATCCTCTAAAGAAAGATGAACCGAAAGATATTATCTTAGGTTGAATTGAAAAATGCCACAAAAATTGAAAAATGCCACAAATTTTTGAAAAACGCCACACGAATTGAAAAATGCCACAAATTTTCGGTTTTGATTGCCCCGGAAAATAGCCATGCTCAGAATTTTTTTATTTTAAAAAACAACAAATTATTTTTTGGGCAAAAATTTTATGGAAAAACGCTTCCAAAAATTTTTTATCCCCAAAATTAATATTTTTTTCCATTCTCAAAAAAAAAATTTCGAACATGAAAAAAAATTTTTTGACCAAAAACACGTTTTTATCACTTTTTCAACATTTTTGAAAAAAAAAATTTTTTGGATTTTTAAGGGGGTGCATCGGGGAAATTTTCAAAAAAGTTGAAGTTCAAAAACACAAAAAATTTTGAGAATTTTTTTGGGAATTTTTTTAACACGTGTATTTTCAATAGATCTACAAAAACAAACTTTTAAAAAAATTTGAAAATATTATGATCGATTTAATATTAAAAATTAAATAATGTTGTTTTATACACCTATTCCTGAGGTATCAATACAGCGAATATTTTTCGGAATTTTTTTTCAAAAATGCTTTTTCTTTGAGATCATGCTTTTACAACGTTCTAAAAAAAATTTTGAAAAAAATTTCGGGTTCCTTTAGTAAAATTTTTGAGGTGACTTTTTAACCAAAAATATAAAATTTCAAAAAAAATTCAAAAAATTTTTTTTTTCAAAAATGTTTAAAAAATGATAAAAACGTGTTTTTGGGCAATAAAAAAGTTTTGTTGGGTTCAAAAAATTTTTTTTGATAATGGAAAATAATACTAATTTTCTGAGATAAAAAATGTTAGATAATATTTTTCCATAAATTTATTGCCTGAAAAACAAATTTGCTGTTTTCAAAAATTTTTTTATTTGAGCATGGTTATTTTCTGGGAAAATCAAAACGCCAAATTTGTGCTATTTTTCAATTTTGTGGCATTTTTCCATTTTTGTGGAATTTTTCAATTAAGCCATTATCTTAGCAAACCAAACTTCGATACGGTTACAAATGTAGTTGCCTCAAAAAGTGTGCAATTGTCTCAAAATCTTGTATTTGCCTCATTTTAGAAGTTCTGCCTCAAAATCCTGTGTGCGCCTCATTTGTGCCGTGGCCTCAAAATAAAAAAATTTTTAATGGATTACAAGGATTTAAATTATGAAAATAATACTTGTTGGAATGCAGTAGAGTTTAAATTGGTATGTTTTTAAATATTTACTTGTTCTATAAGTCCGGTTAATCTATAAAACCTCATTATTTTTGGGTGAAGAACCGATTTTTTCAAAATTGTGAAAATGGACTTCTAATTTGTTTTAAACATTGTATTCAGCAATCTGAACGATATTTGTTTGAGAAACTTGCTATGAAAACTCCCATCTTGGTATTTATTCTTCGTTACATGTAAAAATTGAATTTTGGAAAATGTTTATTACACAACACATAAATTTATTTTATATTACTTTGAAAGTGTGTATGGCTAGTTGTAGGATAGATATAGATAATATATAAAAGAAATAAAATTTTAAAGATGTTGGGGGTGTTTTAACTCGTATGAGGCACACACAAGATTTTGAGGCATATACACATTTTTGAGGCAATTTACACATTTTTGAGGCAATTACACACTTTTGAGGCAAATTCAATTGTAGCCCTTCGATACTAGTATCGACCTATGTCGAGACACAAGTTTCAATATCTAAAGAAAATAGCGAAAATTGACAATAACTCTACAGACATTACCTAGTTGTACCCCAAATCTTATATTAGGAATGGATTTCCTCCTAAATACAGTGAACTTTGACGGATTGGTCAAATCGAAGCTTTAGTTGCTCCAAGTTTGGTCGATTTTAACGGGTAAGGAACTAATTTATTGAAAATTATTTCAGAATATTTTAATAATTATTGAATAAGATGTTTTGAAAATCATCTTACGTTGTTTAAAACAACTAAATAGCATCTTATATAACGATAATATCGCGATTTCTCAAGAATTAAAAATGACCAAACTTTAAGTTTTGGTCAAAATGCAACTTTTTCAAAATCATTAAAATCGCTTTATATATATATTTTAAATTTAAAATCTAAACAAAATAGATAACCTTATAAAATATTGTTATTACTAATCTCGTTATAGATTATAAACACACACTTTGTTTTTAAAAATTTGTAAATGTTCGATGTAAAACTGTCAGAAAATATCATAAATACTATATTTATATTGATGTGCGGAGAAAAGTTTCCAACGACGTCTTCATTACTTAAGAGTCTTGAAAACTACCCCTTTTCTTATAACACTCCATTCGTGTCATAAAACCGGGAAGACGATGCTATAAGGTAGACGCCTACCCTATAGATAGAAATACATAAGCATATATAAAAAGCATAAAGAATGACGAAAAAGCTTTACATGGGCATAATTTTTCAAAACAAACATTATTTATATATTGATTTTATTTGAAAAGCGTAAATTCAAAACATATTGCGCTAATTATTAAAAAAATGTGTATTAATAGGATATTGATTCTGAGGTTTAAATTGATTATAAAGTTTATAATTTATAAATCGATTTTTGTTTAAAATTTACATTAAAATAATTAACAAAACATTTTGCTAATGTTATTAATGCCATAAAAAAGTAAAGGTTGCCTTTTATTGTATTTTAAAAGTTATATTATTCTACTTTTTAATTTTTAAACATTAAATAAAAATGTTTGTTTTATTAATTAAACTTACAACGATACACTAACCCTCGTATTATTTTTGATAATAAAAAATTCTCTTTGTTTCCGTGTAATAATGTAAAATACATAATTTTACACGAGTTACAAAATAGGAATTCAGATTGAACTTTTTTTGCTTAAAATTATCTTAAAATGACATATGTTATTTATCAGAGAATTTTAATAAAAATGGCCAGTTGAAAATGGAACATTTCCGTTCATGGCAAATATTTTACATTTTTACTTATTCACACCCAAATCCAAAAACTTCGAGAGAATAATTTCTCTAAAATTTAGGCCTGTTTTTCGAAATAAATATTATTATGAAATAAACGAGCTCAAGCTCTATCGATTGAGATATAATTACACATAAATTCTATTCAATAAAATATTAGTAAAAATCTGAATTCCTATTTTATTTTTTATGTCATAATTTTGAATACAAAATTATATTTTATGAATTCACAATGTTAATTATTATATGTTGATTCTATTTTATGATATATTTTTTATTAAATTATTTTTTAAATAAAATTAGAAATCATTAAACCCACAAATATTTACAAAAGATTTATATTTTATTATTTAATTAAAATTGATTTGTGTTTGGTTATATTATATTTTCATACGATAATTTTCTAGTAAATTTAATTTTCAATACCATAGGGAATATTTATTTATTTTATAATAAGGTGATTTATAAATTCAAATTATATATTGTTTTCCTTAATCGACGGCAAATATCACATTAAATCAACTTTAACAATAAGAATGAGAATACTCAATATCTATCCTATTATTGGGATATTTCTTACGATAAAATAACATCAGGATTTTATTTTGTCAAAACTAAATTCATTCCAATGCTCTTAACTTTGCAACATCTGAATTTAAATAAAATTATATTCATAACCAAAACTTAGAGAATAAAGTTTATGCAATTGTATGTATTTCAATTTTACAGAAAATTAATGTTTAAAAATTTATTTAGCTTGATATGAAATTGAACATTATTTTTTATTATATCTGGAATTTTTAATTTAAAGGTTTTTCAGAAACCTAATACAGCGTTTAACCTTATGTGTTAATATAAGCCGATAACAAATTTTGAAATAAATATATTATGCTGTTAAACAGTTTGATAAATGGAATAACACCATGTAAAGGATTTATATTCTTAGTGTAAAACTTATAAATTTAAAAAATGTTAAATGGCTGGAATGTTATCTGTGGTATTACATTTATCTACTCTAATATCGAATAGTTGATAACTGATATTGATTAAATCGTGTTTTAAACCTCAAACGTATTCATTCATTTTAACTATTTAATAACATCGTTAATTATTATATAAATTACTGTTTAATTATAACTTAATAAAATATTTAGAAATAATTAAATATATTAACGAAATTTGTCATATAAACTATAGTTGTCGATATTCAAGCAACAATACTCGATTTAATCATGGAAACACATGATAAACGGGAATGTTTTTAGGAAAATAATGTCCCAAGATTTTATTAAACTACTATTATTGAGAGAAGTATTAACTTCGCGAACCGTTGCAAAAATGTACTCGACGAGGTTGTTTTTTACAAATAGTATATTGATGTAATTTTAACCGCTTTAGTCACTATAAGTTTAGTCGGTTATTTGTATATTTGGACAAAATCGACCAATCCTTCAATGTTTACTGTAACAACTTCTTTTTAGACACAAAACAAAATATATTCTCTCTTAACAACATTCATTTCCCAATTCAAACCAGAGACGCCAATAATTGGTCACATGAAGACCAAGAACTCGTGACCAATACAACGGTGTGTAGTGCCACGGTTTCTCGCAGAGAAGCCGATGAAAGAATAAAAAGATACATGTTAGAAAACCCACGAATTGGACAGATCCAAGACACGGAACATAACAACCATCTTTCAGACAGCGAGCCCTTTATTCTTCGCGAATATCCTGTCCCAGGTGCTAAAATCAATGATGTAAGGATAGAGATTGACAGACTGGAAGAACTTGGAATAATCCAGTCCTCAAATTCGGACCATATCTCTCCAACCTTTCCTATCTTTAAATCCAACGGCAGTGTCCGCTTGGTAATCAACTACAAAAGACTTAACGAAGCAACCACCCAACTCGTTTATCCCTCGCCACAACTTAGAAACCTCACTAGAGAGTTGAAGGGAAGTGGCATCTTCTCACAGATCGACCTTCAGTCGGGATTTTACCAAATCCCTCTTTCCGCAGATAGTATTCCTTTCACTGCATTTATCATTGACCGTAGAATATGGGAGTTTACTCGTATGCCCTTCGGGCTTACGAACGCTCCCCATACATTTAAAAAGGCAATGTACAAATGTTTCGGTCATCTGAGTTATGTTAAAATATATATGGATGACATACTCATCCATTCCGAATCCGAACAACAACACGCCGAACACTTAATTGAATTCCTTAACGAAGCGAATAAATCAGGGTGTCGAATAAACTTTAACAAGAGCAGATTCTTCGTAACACAGGTGAAGTACCTCGGAAGTGTTATATCAACAGAAGGAACCCGACCAGACATCAGCCGGGCTTCAAGAATAATCGATAAAATCCTCAATCACCCCAAACAGGTTATGAAAACCATTGGGCTATTACAATGGTTTAGACCATTCATCCCCAATCTTTCACAACAAATTAAGTTTCTCACAGATAAGCTACACAAGGATCGTAAATTTACCTGGAACTCTACAGATACTGAGTTACTAAATCAGGTTTACGAAAAAATCCAGAAGGAAACGCTTCTTGCCCATCCAGACTTCGGGTCCCCGTTCCGCCTTGAAACAGACGCTAGCGACAATGGCGGAGGAGCCGCAGTAAGCCAAAGCGGCAAAGTAGTAGGATATTATTCATGCTCTTGGAAGGGAGCCGAAATTAACTACTCTACCACAGAGAAAGAAACTCTGATCATAGTTAAGGCTATTGAGCAATTCCGCTCACTCCTATTCGCCTGCCAAGTTCATATTTTCTCAGATAATAAAAACTCTCTGTAGGAAAAGGAACTATCCAATAGAAGCCAACGATGGAAACTAAAATTGGAAAATAACCAATACACACTAAACCATATTGAAGGCTCCAAAAATAGTGCGGCGGACTTCTTGTCGCGCCTTAATGTGACCTCATTTTCGGAAACTTTGACCGGAATGGACCTTCTCATCATACAAGAAAAACAAACAATCTCCAACCTAGTTCAACTTCTGCGCGATAAAGATACATCAAAGAAAAAACACTAAGAGGAATAAACCTTTAGTTCGATGATAGAGACAGGCTTGTACTTCCAGAGACGATGACATATGAATTTTTAACAAATTTACACATGGAGTTGCAACATCCGGGTTGTGCAATGTTTTGCACCAATATCCGAAGCTTCTGGAAGGTAAAAGACCTTAAGAAAACCATATCTGAGATTATCTCGGAATGTGATAGTTGTCAATTAAACAAACAATATACTACTAACGCATGGACACATCACGACACTCTTATATCGGATTCCCCCTTTACCTTTCTATCCACGAACCTATACGGCCCAGTGAAAACCGAACATTTCATTGACGAAGAAACAGAAGGAGTGGAAAAATCACAATTCTATATATTGACAATATCGGATATTTATTCACGATATTCAAAAGTCGTTGTTTTATTCGAAATAACAGCCAAAGAAGTCATCGAGGCCATCAAGAGCACGTGGCTAACTGAATTTCCTACCCCAACAAAGCTTCTATCAGATAGGGGTAGACAATATACTTCCAAATTGTTCGAAAAGTTTTGCTCAAACAACAAAATAGAACACGTCTTTACGTCTCCTTATAACCCACAGTTGAACGGGTTTTCTGAAAGAATAAACCAAGGGATAGGCGTTACACTCATAAACAATAAAGATTCCATTATATTCCAACTTCCACCATTAATATCGAGGAGACTAAACGATAACATCAACCGACAAATGGGAGTCACCCCATCGGAGATTGTAAAAGGTTGGAGCATCATAGACCCATTGAAGAGAGATCTTAGCACTCATATTCAAGACGGAATCCAAAAAAGAGATGCAAAACATAGACTGGTGCAGTGCAAAAGAAATGAGGAGAGATGGAACCATTGCTATGAAGAAGGAGAATGGGTCTATGTTCGTACACACTCCCAGGATAAGATGGACAAAAATGGAGCGAGCCTGGCGTTATAATACAAGTACTAGGGAATGGGTCCGTAACTATTGACATAGATGAAGTAGTGATGAAACAAAACATAAGAAATATTCGCCCAGCTCCAGGAATGGGGAGGATGTCGTAGGAAAGACTTCCTAAGTCTTTGTAAAAAGGCATAAATAAAATAATAATTATTAAAAAATCAGAAAACAAAATGAAATCTCTGTTTAATGCCAAGCTGCTCGAGCTCACTGCCCCCGAGAGCTCCCGCAATGCCTTGGTTACTTACAGTGTAGTTTTTTGATTAGATATTTAGATATTAAAAAATAATATTATTAACGTGTTGATGTTAGTGTGTATAATATCATTAATGTCGTATTATATTGTAATTTTATTTGTTTTTTGTAATATGTCGATGATTATGAATGGTTTGGATATCAACAAAGCTAGATTAGGTGGATATGAAAATATATTGATTGTTTTCTAGGTTCTAAATTTTATTTAAATGTAGCATTATTTATTAACACGTTATCTGTGATGTGTATTCATTTGGGTACACTCGAAAATTGACGTCATCTGTGAAATGTACCGAAATGGGTACATGAAATAAAAATTTGTTTTAGAAATTTTAAACCTCATCAAATGTCAAATTACGACAAAAAGTACTTGAATAAAATTTATATGTTGAAAAACTAAACTTTGACTTTTTAAAACACAAAAATATCTTACAAAATTTTTATATAACTTATAATTTAAAATTTTAAAAATTTTCAGTTTTTGGAATTCATAAAATAGATGACCAGTACTAAATATATAGTATGACCTTTAATTATCATTATTAAGTTCATGTACAAATTTTTAAATATTAAAAGGTTTTAGTTTGTCAACACAGGTAACGTGTTAACACTTTCTGTACGGAGCGTTTTTTTTGAAATTTTTTTATATATTGTTAACGTATGATGTTTATATGAGGCACTTAGAATCAAAAGAGCGCAAAGTGACATTTTCAAAATGGAAAATATTAGGCCTCATTAATGAAATATATTGACCCTACTACTTTTGTTTGAAGTTGGAGGCAATTGATTTTTGTTAGTCATAAATATAATTAATAAAATAAATTACCTATCTAATGTTTAAAGACGGAGTATTTTACACTTATCAATCTATATTTTCACTTTTTAGAAATCACTCTGCGCTCTTTTGATTCTAAGTGCCTCATATATACAAAATATATATTTGATTGTCTTAAAACTGACTTTATCAAAAATAATCCTAGCAAATTTTGTAAAATTTAATTTTTCAAAATTTTGTTAATTTCAAAAACATAATTGTGTTATATGTTAATTTGTTGTTATACACTAATTTTTGATGAGTAAAAATACCTGTAAGTTCCATTATTTTTTAAATCTTATAGTGGGGAAATAACTTTTGAAAATACAAACTTATGTTTTTGAGAAAAGCTGAGGGGGTTATGAAGACTAAAACTGAACATGATTCAATTTAATAGTGTTTAATCGATGTTTCTAAATTTTATATCGATTCTAATAGATGTTGCAAATTTTGGTATAAAATGCAGA
>JASNJN010000030.1:0-76988 GCA_030180075.1 Mikrocytos mackini | reverse complement strand
TTAAAGAATTATAAGTTTAATAATATTTCTGGAGATGATTAATAAAGCAAATCTCTGCTTATACAAAACCCATTGAAATTCAATATCGTCCTTAGAATTAAAGCAACATTATATATTTAAAAATACACATATAATATACTGCACAATGTCTTTTTACAAAGTAATTTAACATACAATGACGAACAGTATCCATTGTTAAATAGTATAGAGTGTTGTTTCTAGAATATTCTTAAACTTCGTGGATTGAATTTAATATGACTTATTGTTGGTTGAAGTAACATGAAAGGCAAATATTTAATGAATTTTGTCTGGCTTGATTTTACGATTGAAGAAAAGCTAAGAGTATTGTGCCAAACTATACCGGTTTTATTATTTTGGTAAGAGTGTTGTGTGGATTCTAGTGTCTGCCGGGTATATTGGGCTTACGAATCGAATAGAATATTAAAAAATCATTTTATGAATGTGTTCACGCTTTTAGTCTCTTGCCATTTATCTTCGGATACTTAGTTACCATAATAAGTTTTAGGTTAATGAAAACATAACAAAAAAGTCGAAATAAACTAAAAAGGTCAAAATGGAAAAATAGGCGCGGCTTTTTGAGCCTTATTTCATGTTAGAAGTTATTTTAACATATTTATTAAGCATTGACAAAATCATACCAAAAAAAATCAAAAACCTATTTTTGTAGTCCCTACCAATGACACAATTAATTTAATTAAAAAAACGGAAATAAATAAGCAAAATATTCATGATAAATTCTAATTTGAAAATCACCCAAAAAATTTTAAGGACTCATTTTGATACAAAACMRCYSAGGATTTGATCAAATCTCGGGAAGAAGAGAAGTCCAGGAAATACCTGGATCTCATCCCTGTCCTGCGGAACCAGTACCCTGGTTTCGAGGTGAAGGTGAGAGCCTTCATTATTGGACAACTCGGAGTAATTTCCAAACGCTCTACTCAAAGTCTTATACACTTTTTAAAGAGGGCCTGCAAACAGCAGGTAACCTCCTGGGCAAATAAACCCAAGCGGATCCGCACAATCAACCACCTAGTTGGGAAAATCCAAAACGTGGGGTTGAAAGGACCCTTGGTGATCTACAGCTGACTGAGGGGGCCCGCTGAGATCGTAGCCGAAGAAAGCGGCGTATGAAGAAGATAAAGAATACTATCATATTAATTAATTCTTTATCTTTTTAAAAATAAAAAAAAACAGAAAATTCTATTTGTCATAATAGTTGGCAACAATCGTCGAATGCATCTGAATAGCTTGAATTGATTTGGAAAACATAATATGAATATACATGTGTTAATGTAATTATATCGTTTTAAAAATATTTGTAACCGTATAATATAATTTGGAATAAATAATCTAATTACTTATAGTTTGTTTATCACATGTTTATAAATAAATACATTTATATTTTTGAATTTTAAATCAACATCTTATTTAGCATCAAATCTTTAAAAATCTAAATAGAGATAATTACGATTTTATTGATACTATGTTTAGATATGTATCTAGTTGAACTAAAGATGCATTTCTTAGCGGGCAAATATTTTAAAAACGTGACAAGCGTTGGATTTTAAATTAGTAATATATAATTAATCTTATATGATTTTTAATTTAAAAATTTCCTGGGTATAAAACATAAAAATGATTTAATATAACCAGCGATTGTTTGAAATTAAAAGCCTCAAAAATTTTGCCATATAATTTTCAAACATTTATAAACATGGTGCTAATGTTTCCTAATAAATGACATATAAGCGAACATTTAATTTAAAATGTTCTTAATTACGCAAATTTATATAATTTTATTTATAAAAGTTATTAGTAGCATTTTCTTTCATTTGATTGATTTTTCAATAATATTATTAGTTCATAATTAAAGAGTGCGGAATTAAACCGATTTTTTTTAAATAAAATTGCTTTAAAAGAACATTTATTCGGGTTTAAAAGCTCTAGGTGTATATATACTTCAACAACATATATAATCAATTTTATACAAACTCATATAAGGTTTATGTTACCGGATAGTTTCCTTGAAAATAATATTTCATTACTATATTTTTTGACCGAAACACGTTTTTGGTGCAAAATAAGCAAACACGTCTTTTAAAGCATTTCTATCTCGCTCAGAAACACTCTAAAAAAATTTTTAATACTAAAAATAACGTCGTTGGGCTGTAGGGTTAAATATAAGTAAAAATAATTTTCAGCATTTTGGTTGCCCTATACATTAGGGCAGCTACGTTTAATGATTACAGTGTTAATAATGATTTCTGGATTCATTCAACACTTTTATATAGACACAGTGAAGCAAACAGTAGGATTCCCTAGGGTAAAACTCGAATGTTTTATTGAAAAATTCAAATATTCCTTAATTCATTGTTTTTCGTGTTAAATATACTTGTTTTCTTTCGTATTTTGTTGAATTTCATATCTTGTTATTATTTTCGTATGTTTTTAAGGTGCTTTCTATTTACGCTAATTTGTTTAAAACCCACTTTATTTGGAATTTTACTTTTAAAATCCTTTTGGTCAAAGCTTTTTTGCCGACTCTTCATTAACACTTTCTGTACGGACCACTTTTTTGAAAATTTTTAACATATTGTTAACATATAATGTTTATAAATATAAAACATATATTTGGTTGTCTTAAAACTGACTTTATCAAAAATAATCCTAGCAAATTTTATAAATTTTTAATTTTTCAAAATTTTGTTAATTTCAAAAACATAATTGTGTTATATGTTAATATGTTGTTATACACTAATTTTTGATGAGTAAAATACCCGTAAGTTCCATTATTTTTTAAATCTTATAGTGGGAAAATAACTTTTGAAAATACAAACTTATGTTTTTGAGAAAAGCTGAGGGGGTTATGAAGACTAAAACTGAACATGATTCAATTTAATAGCGTTTAATCGATATTTTTAAATTTTATATCGATTCTAATAGATGTTGCTAATTTTGGTATAAAATGTAGAAAATTTAGCAAAAATCATCCTACATGTCGGTAATTTCCAGTGATGTTCGCAAAGGCATAAAAGCATAATTTGGTCATTTTCAAAAAAGCTATTTTGGCCAAAATAGGCCATAAAAACGGGATATAATGGRCATATTTTAAAAAGTAAAAATGGCAAATTTTGAGCAAAAAGTAAAAATTAAAAAAAATTTTTTTTTAAGAAAATGTGTTTCTGATCTCATAGAAACCTTGTGCCCAATTTTCAAAATTATTTTTCATGTTTAATAAAACAAAAAAATCAGAACATAATTTTGGACAAGGATTTATGTCCAAAATTATGCCCTCGATACCGCCGGCCGAAAATGATTGAAACTCATTCTCCCCTATTTTGACTCATTCTCCCCTAAAAATAAATTCTCCCCCATTTTGACTCATTCTCCCCGATTTTTTTTGTACATAAAAAATTATTTCACCCAAAATGTGCTTTTATGGCCTAACAACGATTTTCGAAAAAAAAATTTTTTGGGAAAAATTTCAAGGGGATCCCCTTGGAAAATTTCAAAAAAGTCAACATCTAAAAACATTAATTTTTTGTACTAATTTTCTCAAAAATTTTTTGATCGTTGTATTATCAAAAAATCTACAAATAAAAATAATAAAAATTTTTCTAAAATGTTTCAATCATATTATTATTAAAATTTAAAAATTGTGGTTCAAAACACCTGTTTTTGAGATATCAACACAACGAATATTTTTCCAAAATACTTTTGAATGAGTATTCTAGATCTATCGCTTAAAAAGCTATAAAAAAATTTTTAGCAAAAAATGTGGGTTTAATTCATAAAATTTTGAGGTTGACTTTTTACATAAAAATAAAAAAAATTAAAAAAAATCGGGAAATGTTTTCTTATAAAATTTTTAATATTTATCATTAAAAGTCGCTTTTTACTATTAATAACATTAGATTGTATCTAAATTACTAAAAAAATTGAATTTCCAAAAAAAATTTGTTTTTAATTTTTTTTTTATTTTTATGTAAAATGTCAACCTCAAAATTTTATGAATTAAAYCCACATTTTTTGCTAAAAAATTTTTTATAGCTTTCTAAACGATAGATCTAGAATACTCATTCAAAAGTATTTTGGAAAAATATTYGTTGTGTTGATATCTCAAAAACAGGTGTTTTGAACCACAATTTTTAAATTTTAATAATAATGTGATTGAAACATTTTAGAAAATTTTTTATTATTTTTATTTGTAGATTTTTTGATAATACAACGATCAAAAAAATTTTGAAAAAATTAGTCCAAAAAAATTAATGTTTTTAGATGTTGACTTTTTTGAAATTTTCCAAGGGGGTCCCCTTGAAATTTTTCCCAAAAAAATTTTTTTTCAAAAATTGTTGTTAGGCCATAAAAACACATTTTTGATGCACAAAAAAAATCGGGGAGAATGAGTCAAAATGGGGGAGAATTTATTTTTAGGGGAGAATGAGTCAAAATAGGGGAGAATGAGTTGCAACCGCCGAAAATGGGCAAAATCCGGGATTTTGTAGCTTTTTTTAATTTTTGACGACATATTATCGCGACATAAAGCATCAATTTAGGTATAATCCGGTTTATCGCGATAACTCTGAAGCTTTTCGGAATTATCGCGATAAAAGCATATTATGCCTTTGAAAAAGGCTATTTTAAAAAGCTATTATGCTCTTGCGAACATCACTGGTATTAATAGTGTATTCAACGATTATGATGTTTAGATTGATTTTAAATGCTTTATACTCTATAAAATTGAATTTTAAAATTTTAACATGTACATAAAATAACGTTTTAAAAAATACACACAAATTTCTCCATATTATAAGAAAGTGTAAATGGAAATTTATTATATTTTTAAAAGTTACATATATTCAAATTTTTATATTTTCAAAAATCCCTTTATAAAAAATTATTTTTTTAAAGAACCTACTAACAGCACGATTTTTTTCTTTAAAATTTGTTGATAATAAAAATATTGATTGTAATTTGTTTAATCTTGTAAAATGAAGATTTTCATAATTTAAAATTTTATGTATTATCAAATTTTAGCACTTAAAAATTTAAATATAAATTAAATTTCAAAAACATTTTAATTTTGTTTGCAGATTTAATATATAATTAGTTTGCCTGTTTAAGACAACACTAGTTGTATTTTGAATTTTTTAAATGTCTTATCAGTAAAATAGAAAATCTGAATGTTTTAAGTGAAAACAAAACGATTTAAAATGTAAAACCCCCACCCGTTATGCGGGTTTATGCGAGAGGTTGTAAACATTGACAAAATTCTCACAAATATTTTAAAGCTTATAAAATTCAAATTTTTAGTAGCATTACTTTTACTTGTGATTCCAAACTTTACATACTCTATATTGGTTGATTAAAAACCCTAGATTAACGATTATTTAAATCATATAACATATGCAGTCGTTTTAAATTATTTATTACCATTAAGTAATTATAAAGCACAATTATTTCAAAATTAATAAAATATTGAGAATATTATACTTATTCAATACGGTTGTAATATAAGACATAATAATAGCTATATTAACCAATAGTACTAGATTCGACAAGGGAAACACACAATAACCCAAGAAAATTTTGAAGCGAATAGAACTGAAGTTTTACGAAATATTATTTCGCATGTGATTATAGAAATAGACCTGAAATGGTTTATATGTTAGAAATTGGATTTTGTTGTATTTCAACCGCTTTAGTCACTATAACTTTAGTCGATTATTCGTATATTTGGACAAAATCGACCAATCCTTCAACGTTTACTGTATGCCGTTTCGCCGCTTAAACCTTGTAAACCAACCATCACTAGCACTGAAGCTGGATATCTTTAATTCTTCCGATATTTTAAGTGCTTTCTGTTTGAGAATTGACGCGTTTATAGGAAGGCCAGAATTTTCGATATTTTCAAAGTAAGTTTTTATCTCTCTTCTATACATTTAAATGGAGATTCTACAGATCATGAAGTATTCTTGTTTTTGTTATTAACCTCTTAATCTCTTAGCAGCGTTTCCGTGTTGGAAAGCCCTGACGAAATTGTAGAAGGTGGTCTATTCTTACAAATACTGATTTTTTTGTTTGTTTATCCCCCTCCTGACATTCTTATGATGTCTATTTTGGCTTCCAAGACCATAGGGCTACCTTTGAGGGGAATTTTCGGGAATTTAGAATTTAAAATTTTGAAAAAATTGAACGTTATACCCGAAGTGTACGTTATGACTAGGGCTCCCAAAAAGCAATTTTTCAAAATTGCATATGATTATTATTACGTCATTTTAACGCTCTAGAATGATTTTCAGGTCCCATAGAGCCTCTGGTAGGTTAAATTTCAATCTGCCACAAATTATTCAATCTGCCACAAATTCTTCCGTTTGCCACAAATTCTTCCATCTGCCACAAATTCTATTTGCCACAGATTTTGAATTTGAATTTTAAAAAATTTCTCCATTTTTATTGAATTTCAATTTTCTGAGCAAAAAAAATTTTTTTTTGTGGTTTTCAAAAATTGAATTTTTGCCCGTGAAAAAAATTTCAAATACAAATTTCCTAATAAAAAATTTTGGGAATAAAAATTTTTTCTGGATGAAAACAGCGTTTTTATGGTCTAATTAAAATTTTTGAAAAAAATTTTTTTTGGATTTTTCCAAGGGGGTACATCAGGTAGTTTTCAAAAAAAGTCGGACCATAAAAACTCAAATTTTTTCGTGAAATTTTTTTCGAAATTTATCTACCTAACGTGTTTTCGAGAGATCTACAAAAATATACCTACAAAATTTTCATGGATTTCCCAGTCGAGTTAATATCAAAAAATTAAAAATTTGGGTTAAAATTCACCTTTTTTGGGTCGTCCATATATCAAGTATTTTTTCGAATTTTTATYTCAAAATTGTTTTAYMGTTAAGATTTCACCCGTTAAAAGCTGTAAAAAAATTTTCAAAAAAATTTTGTATAAAAATCTTATATTTTTGTGCACGACTTTTTGGGCCAAAATCAAAATTTTTGGTTCAAAAAATTTACCAAAAATCATTTTATTATCCAAGTGGCATGTTAATTTGATATTTATAGTGTTTAAATATAGATTTCCATCAAAAAAAAATTTCGAATTTTTTGAACCAAAAATTTTGATTTTGGCCCAAAAAGTCGTGCACAAAAATATAAGATTTTTATACAAAATTTTTTTTGAAATTTTTTTTACGGCTTTTATCTGGTGACATCTTAACGATAAAACAATTTTGAGATAAAAATTCGAAAAAATACTTGATATACGGACAACCCAAAAAAGGTGAATTTTAACCCTAATTTTTAATTTTTTGATATTAACTCGACTGGAAAATCCATGTAAATTTTTATAGGTATCTATTTGTAGATCTCTCGAAAACACATTAGGTAGATAAATTTCAAAAAAAATTTCATGAAAAAATTTGAGTTTTTATGGTACGACTTTTTTTGAAAACTACCTGATGTACCCCCTTGGAAAAATCCAAAAAAATTTTTTTCAAAAATTTTAATTAGACCATAAAAACGCTGTTTCATCACCAAAAAAATTTGATTTTCAGAATTTTTTTATTAGGTAATTTATATTTGAAAATTTTATACCTTTATAGAAAATCAAGTTTTTACCGAATTTACAAAGCAGTGGAAATTTTGAAATTCAAGTTCAAAATTTTTTACTGATAATAATTTACAGAAAATTTTAAACCGACCCATTAAATTTTAAATGGTTGAACTGCATTTTTTGATCATTTTTAAGACTTCCATTTCTAAAAAACGGGGAAAATGAAAAAAAATTACCAAAAATTTTTGGAACCCGAAAATCCTTAAAATGTGATATTATCGTTATATATTTGTCTAAGAAGTTTCAAAATCGACTTCTAAAAAAAGCGGGGAAAATGATGGGAATCGGGGAAAATGAATAACTGCGGGGAAAATGCAAAAAAAGCGGGGAGAATGCATGAAAAACGGGGAAAATGAATTTCAATCGGAAATCCCATATAGGCATTATCTTTACAAGACTGGCAATACAGATCGGAATTAAGTTCACCACCAACGATTGAATCTGATAATTTTTTTAATAATTCGTAATATTCTTAGCCATAAAACGTTACCATATCATGGATAGCATCATGAGTAGGGTTGTGCAAAATATTCCGTTTTTTACAAAATTTTATATGTTGTTTATCTTAAGCTACAAAATATAGAACAATTCAAATTTTTTGAAAATTTCGGAAGGGTCCAAAATTTTTATAGCATATTTTGCCACTTTGGGGAATATTTCACGACATTTACGGAATATTTTAAGGCATTTTTGGTTATAAAATATGCATTTTGGCAAAATGGAATATTTTGCACAACCCTAATCATGAGGCAGTAGATTCCGAGTTGGTATCTTTATATATTTGTCATTTAATTTCTTTATAGTTTCTCTGTTTAATTTTGTGATATATTTTCCTAAATCATATATTAAACAGTTAAAACTTTGTTTTTTTCAACAAAATTTTTCAATTTAGAAAAATATGCTTCGCCCCTATTCGTAGTTCTAAGACCAAGGTTAAGTTTTGCTGGCCTTAATTCATCTACGCACTCGTCAATTACATTTAACCAATTATGATTAAAATAGTCTTGTGTTTGTGTTTGTAACTTGAGCACTCTCTCTGCGACTTGATTGAATGATGCAGAGTCTAAAACATTTCGTAATAAGTCCACTTCCTTTCTTCTTGATTCTTTATCTAAAAATCCGTTTTTATACGTGCAAAATCTCTTAAACGCCTGCATGGCGTGAAATCTGCACAAACCCAAAGAGGGGTTTGGTAAATGTTCGCGTACCAACTTCCTCTCTGTCATGTCCTTATCTGTGAACACGTATAATGGTTTCAAAAAATTGTTTGTCAAACTTAACTCATTCATAAGTTTCTCAGCGCATCATACGTTTCTTCTTTCGATATCATATAAGCTAATAACTCCGTTATACCTTCCCCGTTTACGGTGACTAAACAGAATACGCTCCAATTAGAATCTAACAGCCCATAGGTAGCATCCATAATGAATACGTCTGAATAGTATTCCCACATCCGTTTCATTTGGTCATTCTGAAATACCCACCCATATACAACTTCTCTATCCTTTACCTATCTAAGAATAAAGCTATCCTTCACCAATTTGACATACGCTTCCATTTAGTCTGCTATCTTCTTCTTTTCTTTATTCATAGCATTATGGATATCTTTTGTAATGATGTTTGAATTCGTTTCATTCGAGGCCCAAAGGGCTATACGCGCAGTAGATGCTTTATTTGTTAAGTTAATTGAAATTACTCCTTTCATTGTTTTACTAATTACAGGCCGAGTGAGACTTAACAATGGGTGCTCGAAATGAGAAGAGGTAAATACTATACGTAATACAGCTCCAACTGCATGTATTTTTACGTTAAACGGGCAGCCAAACTTCTTAGTTCTTGTGACTCTTATCTCGGATTGCGTTGCGCTTGGACTGCCAAACTCACAAATCAAACCAATACGATAGAAATACAATGCATCTCTTATTCGCTGTCTTTTTGATATTGTTGACGGAATAGCCGTCATGGAATTAAGGAGAACAGAATTGACACGACGCAGCTTAAGTTTGAACTTGTTCTCATAGTCAGATACCTTATCAAGTAGTTCATGTCGTGTGGAAAAAGTCTCTCCTTGCACCCAGAAGTTATTAGCAGCATCCATGGAAAATTTAGATTTCTAACTTTAAATTAAAATTAAAGATGTCATATTGGGGAAAAGAAAAAATAAATAATTTCACATAAATATAGTTAAAAAACAATATAAACAAAATAGCATGAAATTTTTAATATAATTTTAAATATCAATTATTTATTAATTATAAAACGGGTTCTATTTATAATGCACTATTTAAATGGCAATTTCTTTTAAACTATGATCGTTTTATGTTTAACTCGCCTAATATCCTCCTATGTTTTATTTTCCCTGGTTATCTATTTTTTTAATAACCATTGTAACTGGTAAGGCTAGCTACGCTCTTGCGTGTCACCAATATGAATGTGTTATTGGCATACTTTCCCAACGTCTGCACCACAGTAGTTTCTTTCTAGAAATCGAACTTTCTTTGTAAATTCATTTAATAAACTCCAGATTTCATTTATGCTACTTAGGATTCATCAAACCGTCACGACGCGTGAAATATACGTTTATCTCTAGCTATAATTAAAAGTCTTCTATGGGTCCGAAGAGAGTAATGACAAATACCTACAAACTGTAATTCTTGGGGTTTTATTTTGAAACGGTGGAATTCATTGGCGTGTTCTTTTCATGTGTTAATTTGGCGTTTGGTCTGTCTATACTATCTTTTAAAAATCCTTTGTTAAAGTTGCTGTGGAATAATGAATATCTTGTTTATCGGGTTGTTGGTGGTTTTAACATTTAAAAACGACCAAAACCTGTAAGGTTATCTTTAACATGGCAATGAACAGACGCAATAGTACAGTTATACTGCAGATAGTTCTGATATGTCTTTTGTCATAACAAGTCCTAACAAGTATTACGCTCAAACTACAACTGCATAGTGGTGGTGGTGTAAGTAATAAAGGAGTCTAAAACAGTATATTAACTTCTGTAGTCCCTGTTAACATCATAGAAGCTAGAAAATTAATTTTTGAAAATCAAAAGTCTGAATCTTGTGTTAAATAGTAGAATTTGGTTTTAAATGAGTAAAAACATAATAACACACATGTATTAATGATGAATGTTTGTTAATTTTGAATAAAAATGCGTATTTGCAAAATAAAAATTAGCGTAAATAGACGTAACCATAACATTACTGAGATTTGATAAAATCTTCGGCGGGAACTGTTAACCATGCATACGCACATATTTTATATAATCGCCTACTATTTTCCTTACCATTAAATTTGTCTATAAACTTATTTTGCTGTATCCAATTTTCCCGAAAATTAAAATTTTATTTTCTTTCATTACTTATTTATGATTTTATTAGCACTCCTCATGTTATTGTTTGAATACGTGTACCATACTTCGATATCAGTAACCTCCGTTCCTTTATACGCTTTGAGAATAACAAAAATAGACGAAGACAATTTTCAGGTGATGTTTCTTTCCTTAGCCTTTGATAATATGGCAGACAATCTTGCGTCTTCATACATCAAACAAATGGCCGTTTTTGAGTACCACGTGAGTAAGAATTTGGATATAAGCAGCAAAGACACTTTCAACATAAAGGATCTATTAGACGAACTAAAAGACAACAGCAGTACTTCCAAGTCGATATTAACAGGTCTTTACTCTTTTAAAAAAGTAAAATATCTCCAATTGGCAGCTACAGGCGTTGATTTTAATAGTATCATGTTTAAAAGTCTCAAATATGCCAACGACAATAACCTTTCTAAAGATCCTCTTTATATGGATTTATATTACAATAAAGAGCTTCTAAAGAAAGAAAATAAAGACGCAGGTGATAACCTGAATGTTAAAACCGGCGAAATAGCAAAATTTGAACAGTTAAAAGTTTTACTTAAATTCCAACCACAATCTGAAGAGGATAAAGACAAAGACCAAATTAAAATAGAATTTGCTTCACTACTGTTAAAGAAAGACGCAAGCAAATCTTACATTGAGTTCTACTTTAATTTGACAGGGACAGATGCTACAACTGTACAAATAAAGGAATTCTTAAAATTTATTAAAGAGAATTATAAAACTCTTAAAAAGGATAAAAATTATAGCCCAAAAAATGCTTTAATTATTAAACATGGGACATTTAATAAAATTATTGAAGCTGCAACATTTGATGATAAGGATTGTTACGAAGATATTTATGACAAGGATAAAGTTTGCACATTAACAACAAAAACAATCGATGGGATTGAATTAGGAGAACAGAAAATGAGTTTAAGTGCAGTAGAAGCTAAAAGTATAAGTCTTTTAACACCAAAGAAAGCTACGACATCTTCCTCTTCTTCCTCTTCTTCTTCTTCGCCAAGCTCTTCAAATCAATCTGCTACAGTTCCGATATACAAAAAGCCAATGTTCTGGGTTTGGGTAGGTTCAGGAACAGCTGGAGTTATTTTAGTAATTATTATAATATCGCTAATTATGTGTTCAAAAAGAAGAAGAAAGAAAAAATATAGACATGTAACAAGAGGGAAAAACAAAGATAGAACAATATTATTATGACTGATATAATTATTATAAGATGTATAAAGTGTCTTTAAACATCTTTTATTTATTCTTTTACTAATAAATTTTAAATTTAAATTTAAAATATTTAAATACAAATAAAGAAAATAGAACTGTTACATTGTAACAATTTTAAGTACAAAAGAACAATTCATTAAACACATTAAGTTACCCCCAAAACGTACAAATTTGTAAAATAAATGACAAAATAAAAATGTTAAGTATTTTCTATATATTGTTCGCATTGCTACAGGCACACATTCTTCTAAGCGCTAAAAAGTTCCTTTGCTTTTACAAAAGGCCTAATTATACGGGCTCTATGTTCATTTATGGAGTGCATAGTCTTACTTTCGACCCTATTGCTAACACTAACACTTCAGTTATTCGCGCACTGAAAATATATTCTTTTAAAGCGATAAATATGACGTTGAAAGACTGCATTAACTTCTTGGATAAAGTGAAAGAGAAAGAATATCACCCATTGGTGGGATACAACAAAATTCACGAGTTGGTGTACTTCCAAAATTATCCTGATGTGAATTCTAATAGAATTAATGTCCCTTTACTAGTGGAATTTCTTAAAATTCATAAAGTAGAAGAAATGTCGACCAAGATGCCAATAACTATTCATATAAATAGTCATAACACAGATTTCTATAATGATGCAATGCAAGCTCAAGTTCCAAATATGTTAAAGACTCCATTTGAAGCTGAAATCACTCTCTCGGATTTTCTAAAAAAATTAAAAGTTAAACTTTCAAACTTCCCATCAGCTCTAGAAACGCTCAGGAATAACAAATTAACAAAAGCTAACATATTTTCGGTTACTTTATTCCTGTTAAAAAAGTATAATAGCTTTGTTATGAATCAGTTCGACGATACAATGAAAGAATTTTTATATGAAAATAAAGAGAACTTTCAATTTGACTACGAAGATTGGGAGAACTATAAGTTCCCAAGCACTAATCCTCTTTCCAAAATATCAAATAGCAATTCAAGAATGAGTATAGAGAAAGAATTTGACATTAAAAAGAAGAAACCCAAAAAAGAAGGTCAAAAGCTCATCATTTTGGAGGAAAACAAAGAAATCAAATATTTTAATCACAAATTGAAAATGAATGAAAATAAAAAAGGAGCTAAAATAAAGCAAAACGTCCCTATGGTACTGAAAGACGTGACATTTGATTATTCTTTACAATATGAATCAAGTAATGATTGTTTCCTTTTTGATCACGATGCAATGATCGAAACTAATTCCGGATATACAAATGAACGTGCGTTGTTTTATGGTTAATTATTTAGAATGTGGTTATTGTTAAATGAATGAGTAAAATTAACTGTTTGAATGCATTTTGGGCGAATTTTATTGAAATATGAAACAAATTTGTTCAAAAAAATATAATTTATAGTTTTTATTTAGTTATTTATATTTAAAATGTCTAAATAGGCATTTAGAGATCATAATGCGCTTAAAACATTAAATATAACATGTATATCTTATAAATATGATCTAAAGAACTTATATACCTATTTGAGTACATATAATGTATCTACATTAAACATGAAAGCCAACAATTATCTCTGGTCTGGTTTTTATTTAAATATTGTGAAAAGCCGTGAAAATAATTTTTATATTCCCAATCCATACCACATGATCCGATATCTTCTTACATTCCTTGTAATCGTATATACACACTGCTCTTCAGTAGATATCTCTTCTCCAACTTTTTACTGCCTACAAACCGAAAAAGTAGATGAATCATCGTCCTGGATCAGTTTTATTTCAGCCAACTTTACTAATACCAACGATAACTTAGCAACGTCGTATGTGACTTCTTTTAACCTTCTTATTTTCAAATTCATTAGCAACTTAAATTTCAAAACAATTGAAGATTTTGATTACACAGCGCTTATAAACATGTTAACCAATGAAGCAGGAACATCTAATGTAGAAGCGACTAGGCTCTACTCATACAATGAACTAAATAACCTTCAACTTCGATCACAATCGTTCGATTCAAATCTTTCCATGTTTAGTTGGCTCAAATTAATCGAAAATGACCCACTTAAAGCCAAAAAACCATATTTTCAAATACATTACAACACGGAATTACTAAGCGACAGCAACGTGAACGAAGATGGCACCATCAAAATATTATCCAGCGAAAATTCCAAATCCCACGTTCTAACTGTGTTCTTTCAGTTCATGCAGCAAACTAAAGACGAAATTGAAAAGAAATCATTTAAACTACAAATTAATTCGATAGAACTTGAAACTAAAACATCGACTTTTTGTTTCAATTCAAACGAACAATCTTTTAAAGACAATTCAATCGTTAAATTTATTCAAAGCTTTGGAAAGGATAAAGAAGAGTTTAAAAAGAAATACAATTACAACAACACAGATAGATTATTATTTATAAATGAACTAACAGAAAAAATCATTTCAGATTCAACTTTTAATGATTTTAATTGTATGAATAGAATTTATAATAAAGGGTCTTCTTGTGAAGTTACAACAAAAGAAAATAAGACGTATGAAATGGCCAAAATTAATGTTAAATTAAATATGGTGGAAGCTTCAACTATTGGAAAGGTTATATTTAATACTATTGAGACTACAAAAGAAAATATTATAGAAAGTATTTTAAATTCTAAAATCATCGAAGGAGATGAAATGAAAGATTGGAGATTTGTGGTATTGATTATGCTTTCTATTTTAATACTGATTGCATTTGGAATATTTATATACTTTACCAAGAAACGCAATAGATATGTGAAAATAATAAAAAGAAAGAAGAAATCGAAAATGAAATAAAAGTATTTATTTATGATTTACAAGAAAATAATATATTTTGTTATCAAATTTCATATATTTATATTAATATTGCATATTGCACAAATGTTTAATTATATTGGTTGAATAAAAATAAGTTAATAATATCTTTGGGATTTTATATATTAATAAACCTAAGTATATGTGTATAAATCTTAAGTTGTGTATTTGATTTAAAAATAAATAACAAAAACATTTTAAATACAAAAAAATCATATTTAAGACACATTAGATCTTATTAGCAACAAACCAATTTAAATTGAAGACTTTATATTCTTTAAACAAAACATTTCTTTATACTTCTATTTTATTTTGTCTAATTCGTCCTCTACTTTTTTCAACAACAGATTATATTGTGAAATGTAATAACCTCTTTGTATTTCTTTTCGATAGCCTTCCAAAAACAAATTCATATCACAAACGTACCCTTTTAAATTAACAACGTTTTCTTTAAACAATTTGTACAAATTGTTTAATAATTTCTGTTCGAGATCTTCCAGTTTTATTTTATTTTGTTTTATTTCTTTGATATTTTCGTCTTCGATTAATGGCTCATACTTTTTATTCTTTATTTGTAAATCTATTTTATATTTTTCGGCAATTTTCTTTTCTGTTATTTTTTTAGGTCCATTATTAATCATTCCAATTGTTTCTAAATATCTTGAAACTGCAAAATCAACTTTTTTGTATTTACTAAAACCACCCAAAAACATGTCTATTTGTTTCTTGAAATCCCAGTCGTCATCGTCGTCATCAATTTGATCTTTTATAGCTTTTTTTATTTCTACGTCTAAATTCTTTCTATTATCAAAGTATGTTAAAATGTGAGATTGTATATTTGTCAATGTCGGCATTCGTTTTTTGAATATAGCTTTTGCTTTATTGTTTCTTTCTTCCGTGTCTTTAATATTATTCATTTTAGAAATTTTTTTGTTATTTTTTTCGTCTAACTTTTCGATAACTTTTATTGTCTTGTTTATTTTTACTTTTATTTGTTCAATGTGTTCTTCTAAATTAATTTTAAAACCATCCATGCTATAAACTTGTGATATGATTGTTTTAGAATGCTCCATTGTGTTTTCAGTATGAATTTTAAAGTCACTTATGTACTCATTGTATTCATTTATCAATAGTTTTTTTAATGTAAAATCATTGTTGAAAAATTCGTCGGTTTTATATAAATCCTTGTGTTGAATTAACGGTAATCTCTCTTTAACATAATGTAACGTGGCTGGTGAGAAGTTAGAAGGCAATATAGTGTAACAATTGGAGTTAAACTTGTTTAATCTAACATAAACAGAAAGTTCTTTTTCGAATATGTCCAGTAAATCTTCTAATTCTGTTTTCGTTTCTATTAAATTGTCCACTGCACCCATAGCATAGTTTCCATAAACAATGAATGTATTTTCTTTCCCCAAACTGTTTGTTAGAAATTCCTTATACTCAATAAATGTCTCTAGAAATGAATTTTTTATTTCTAATAAGTAACTTTTGTATCTTCCTAACGAAGTCAAATGTATGTAGTTCAATACCAGTGTAAAAAATAATGTTTGTTTTAATTTCATTTAATGTAATCTTGTTTATGTTGACAAATTTAAATTGTTTAACTTTAAATTTTTTATGTTTTCTTTCTTAACGATAAATTTAAGTTTGTAATGTAATGTAATGTAATGTAATGTAATGTAATGTAATGTAATGTAATGTAATGTAATGTAATGTAATGTAATGTAATGTAATGTAATGTAATGTAATGTAATGTAATGTAATGTAATGAAAAAGACTTAAAGTTGTGTAGTTGTAAATGTATCAAGTTTCTATGTACATGAATCAACAGTTCTATTTATTTATTCTGTTTAAGTTTCTTGATTTAGCTTTATATTATCAAGTTCTTTTTCTAAGTCTTTTACAAGTTTGTCAAAAAAGTGAATGTAAAATCCTAATTTTATTTCTGTTTGGTATTTATCTATAAAAAGATCTAAATCGTAAACGAATTCTTTTAAGTAGATGATATTCTTTTCATAAATGAGTGTAATAAGTTCCAATATATTCTTTTCTTTTTGTTTTATTTCTATTTCAGTTTCTTTATCAAATTTAACACTTTTTAGTTTCTCATTTTCTTCTTCTTTTTCTGTAATTTGTTTTATATTTTCTGTATTCATTACATTTTCTTTGTTTTCATTTTTATTTAAGTTTTGCTGTATTAAATCATTGTAATTGTAAATACTAAAGTTTACAGTTTTTACATTATAAACAGGTTTTATCTTGTTATGAATATCTTGGTTTAATCCTTGCATTTTTGAATTGTTATTTTTTATTGCACTTTTTATTGTTATGTTAATGTCATCTATATTTTCAGTGTATGTAGCGAGTAATGTTTGAATGTTGTTACATTTATTGTCGAACATTATTTCTTTTGTACTTTCAGTTTTTAGTTTTTCTTTTTCCTTTTCTTTTTCGTCGATTTCACTTATTGTTGACATTGAAGCCATTGATTTATCGCAAGTTTTTTCTAGCAAGTTAAAGAGAAAGTTTAAATGGTCTATTTTAGTATCTAAAGATTGGAAGTAAGCCTGTAAATCTATTTCAGAAGGTTCATTTGTATCGAAGTTTAATAAAAGAAGTTTTGCGTTGACCATAACTTCGTTACAGTAATCTAATGTGATCGTAAGTTGAGGCTTATAGTGTGAAATAACGTAGTACTTTAAAAGAAGATTATTGTTGAATAAATAATCGATTCTTTTTCTATCGATTATATCTATGTCTTCTATTTGTTTAACATCTAATTCTTTTAAAAGTTCTTTTTCTAACTCTTTAAGAACAATTTCCGGAATAGTTTCAGGTGACAAACTTATGGATATTGTAATGTCTTCTTTGAATATTGTAAACCCAGGTATTTCATCGTAGATAATTCTTATTGTGTCTGCAATTTCGTCCCTGGCATTAATAAAGTCTTTTATTGTGGGCATCGCTTGTTCGTTAAAGTAAAGGCTATTTTTACCTTTTTCTTTTGTATGGAATAGGTTTAGTTTGTGAGTGTTGTAAATGTCTTTGAGTTTGTAACGGAAATCTGAAATCAGACCTTTTTTTAGTTCAATGCTTTTTGATGAGTTGTATATGTTGTAGAGTAGTATGAAAATGGGTATGAAATTTTGCATATGTTGTTTATGATTGTAAGATTTGAAGCTCAAAACAATATTTTTATGAACGGAGTCATAATAAATTGAAAGTGGGAATAGCTATGTATGAAAGTGTGCGTGGTAGTTATCATCAATGCATAAGTAAATCAAGCCGTCATAAAGCCGTGAAGTTACTAAACTATTTTGAAAAATTAAAAATCTTAAAAAAGTAAACACAATTTACGAATCAACTAGAAGACATACATCTTAATTGTTAAATGAGACTTATTGTAGTTGCCTTTCATTTGGTATCCGTCTTTTTAATGTATTGCAGTTCTTCCAATATTCAATTAGAAGTCGAACCAACAACTGTCTACACAATCATTCTTAAAGCGACTTCAGAAACTAATTCGAAAGTATACTTCGTAAAAACAACACTATCCGACACAGATTCCAACTACAAAACATCATTCATTCAGAACATCGACTTTTTCACTTTTGAAACGGATTTTTCTTCAAAACAATGCAATGGTACAGAATCTTACGCTTTAATAATCGAAAAATTAAAAGACACAAAAAAGACAAAATTGATACAAAGGGCTAGCTACGACAATTTACAGTTTATTGACCTCCATGACACAAAATCGTTACTCAAAACATCTTTTAATAACTTTTTATTAGAAGAACTAAAGCCAACATTTTCTATAGGCGCTTTGGATGACGAAGATAACGTAACTGTTGGGAATAAATACATTAGTTTATTTTTTAACGATGATTTATCTTCATACGAACTTTCATTTGCGAATGCAAATAAAGATAACACAGACGTATTCTTTCTAGGAAACAAAATGTTCAAAAAGATTAATTTACATTTTAATGTAAAAGAAACAAAAACGAAAGATAAATACAAATTAATGTTTAAGAAAATAGTTCCTGATAATTATTTTAAAGAAAGGTTTTATTACTTTGATTACTGGAAAGATATATCTGAACAATACAATGAAATGACCGAATTTATAAACGGACTTATTGAATTGAAAGAGGAAGTAACTTCTACATACAATGTGCCTAATAATGAAGGGCTTATTGTACTGAATGATTTCGTTCATAGTCTTTTGGTAGATGGCCATTTTGTTCAAAGGGGGTGTGATTTTTATTTGACTGAAAAAGGGAAAGAATGTGAGTTTGAAAATATAAAAGAGTTTGGTTTAAATGAATATAAATGGATAGTTTCTATAGAGAAGACTAATGATAAAGAGAATGAATTAGAGGAAAAGACTGAACCAAGTAGAAAAGATGAAAATTTTAAAGCACTTGTTGAAGTCATTTGTGTGGCGGTGTTCGGAGGAGTTCTTATTGTAACAGTGATAGTTGAATTGACAGTAAGAAATCGAAGAAAGAAAAGATATAAAAGAAATTTTGTTAATAATGGTAAATAAATGAATGTTAAAAGTGTTATTATTTAGAATTAACATGATTCGGATTGAAATATGTTGGCGTTTGTGTTGCTTTCGATTTTTAAGTGTATAAAGATGTAAAACTACTTATAAATTATAAATAAAATAATGTTCAATTTAATAAGACTTTTGACATATTTTGGAACAAAATACGATGTACAGAAGAGATATTTTTCGGAAGTCAAAATCCCTAATCCTATATAAAATCAACCCGACTTAGTAAAGATGAAATTTACAAATTATTAAATAATGTTTATTCTTAATGCTTCTAAATTACCAGTACATTTTGTTTTATCATGATGAATGTCAGTTTAATCACTAAAATATTTGAAACTTAATTCGGTTTTCTTTATGAATATAATTAATATCCGTTATTAAATTACCCCACTACTACTCATGATTTTCATTTTGTCCCACTTTACCTTCTTCAACATCTTTCACATAGGCTTCATATCCATCAATAAATTTTGTTTCGTATGTCAATTCATACTTTATTTTTTCTGGTTTATTTTTGTTAATTTTCTCATCTAAGTTAGCAACTAACAGAATATGTTTTTCTAGTTTTAAAAGATGTATTTGATCATATTTTTTGTTCTCAATTGTGCTCCACTCAACATTCCGAACAGGCCCTTCGTTTGCCTTTAACTCCACAATAACTATAATTTTGTCTCCTATCCAACTCCCGTGTGCCAACCTAATAAATACATCGGGGCGATATACTCTATTGATTCCTGAAACAGGTTCAAATCTGTTTTTTGAATCTCGTTCATTCACATAAATAAGCTTTTCTAATCTCAATAAATCAAAATTGTTATTCTCTTCTAAAAACTTTTTCATTATTGCTAATTTTATCATTTTAGAAAACACTGGTTGAAAGTCTTTTTCTACAAGTTTTTCGCTTTTATGTAAATTGAAGTCGCAATTTATCATATCTCTTTTCATTCTTTCTAATAAATCATCCCACCATTTTTTTGTAAAGCTTTTTTTAATAAGCAGAAGTTCATCATTTGTAAAATCTATTTCGGATTCAATTTTCTCGCATTGTTTGTTAAATTTTTCCTCGAAAGTTAACCCCTGACATTTATTAGTCCACGCAAAATTAAAATATGTTTGTCCATTTATTGTCGTTGTCTTTTTTGCAAAGATATAACCTAAGTGATAAAGGAAGTATATTCCTCGAAATGTTTTAGGTGCGTAACCAATATCCTCAAATAGCTTGCTATACTCAGATGGTTTAAAGTCAAATGGGCGTTCATTGTAAAGTTCCTCTTTGGCTTGTAATAATCGCATGTCATCCCAAAAGAACTCCATATTTGTTTCTGAGGCAACGTGGTATTTCTTTAACAATGTAATTCCTTGCTCAATAGAGCCGCCCATCAAAAAACTCATTAAACTACTTACATTGATTTTAATTCTTGGAATCTTTTGGTTCTCTTTTGTTAAATTACTATTTTCCTTATAGAGTTTGATGTTTAATTCTAAATCGTTTTTGAAAGCATAAGTAGGTTGGCCAAATAATTATAAGAAAAAACTATATACCATTTTTATTGTTTGTACGGTTCTGTCTTGTTGTTCAATTACTATTTTTAAACGTTTTTTTGTTTCTGCTTTAATTTCGTCTTCACTGCTTGTTTTCATTTCTTCGTTAACCTGGCTCAAAATTTCTCTTTCTTTTGATTGATTATCAATTTCCTGTATTTTGGAATATTGTCTATTAATTTTCTTCCATACTTTTATTATGGTTTCGTTTTTACATCCCTCTTGCAAACTGTCGAAAAATTCACCTGGTGTATTTTCGTTTTGAAGTTTATTTACAAGTTCTTTCAGYARATTTGGWTTCAATGTTTGTTCGAAAAGAAAGTGAAGTTAGTAAACATGACGACAATTTAGAAGAAGAAATAGACAGATACATGGTGACAACATCTAAAAAGACATTTACAAATTACTGGAGATATAATGACAGTTTTAAACTTCTTAGAAGAATAGCAACTGTCTTTAAAACGTATATAGTCTCAAATGGGGAACTGGAACGTATCTTTTCGAGTGCAAAATTTCTTTCAGAAGGAAGAAAGAATAGGATTTCAGTAAAACAAATTGAACATAGATTAAAGATGAAATTTAATACTCCATAAGTTAATTAAGTTTAATTTTTTAATTTTTGAACTTGACTATGTTTATAATTTATTACACGCACTTTACAATCTTGATTCGTTATTCTACATAAATCTTGAAATTACACTATAAATCCGCCTATAAATCAATATTATATCAACTACATATACGTTTAATGGTCTTATAAACAACCTCCGGTAAGGTATTTCCAAAATTTGCGATTCTCCTTACAAATTCGAAACAAAAAGACCATCAAACAGCCCAAATAACCAAATTTTTATAACCATATTTTGACTAATATTTTGACTAATGTCAAATGTCACGTTTTTAGTGCAATTCGTCAATGACKAATTWCACCATTTAGTCAATTGACAGTTTTTTCAAAAAAAGCTGACTAATGTGTCGTGTTTTAGGCACAAACTGTCAATTTGATTTTGACCCTATTTAGTCAAATTAGCCAATTGACCGACGTAGTCAATTTTTTTAAAAAATTGACTAATTAGTCAGTTTTTGAATGATTTTTAAAAAACACTTTAGTCAAACCCTAAAACTGTCAATTGAAAATATGGCGTTTTTTAAAAATTATTCAATTTTGACGAATGACTAAAAACCCCATTCATTGACTAAAAAATTGACTAAATTTCGAGGGTCTCGTGACTAATTAGTCAAAAAAATTGACTATTACCCATCACTGGTTAAAACACACTGGGAAACAACATATATCGTGAACCTTTAAAAATTAATTATACTTTAATAAATGTTAACACGGATGAACTTCAAACACGAATACTAGCTGGAAACACTAGCAGTCTCAAAGCATCCGAAAGGATGTAAATTGGATGAAGTGTCAAGCGAAGGTAACAGTCGTTTAATCAGAGGCAGTCTCGCTGAAAACATTGTGAGAGCCCAGGAGTGGTTAATAAAACGTCGACCAGAGATGAAGGCAACAAAGGTGGACATAGTGGGTCGTATTCAGCAAGAAGCTGAAAGAATTCAGCAACTTACTGGACGAAACACATCCATGTTGCGTGTCGATGAATAAAGCACATCAACACCTTTTCAAGTGGAATGCAACAAAGCTCCCATCTGGCTTTAACAGAGCCAGAATGAGGGACTTTGTCAACCACCAGCTCACCCATATCTGGCTTAAACAACCAGGTCTGTCTCGTAACGATAGCAAGAAAATCTTGCAGCTACATGACGGAAAAGGAGACATCCGGACATGGGCAAAAGTCATAAACCGAGATCTCTCCAACCTATGTCGGAAGTGTCATTCCACATGGGAAACCGTCGGACATGTTTTGGGAGCATGTACAAAAATTCCCTTCGCTCTCCTGAAGTCTCGTCATGATGGAGTCGTTCTGCAAATAGCAAACGAAGTCATCAGAAGAAGAGGCCTGGGAGACAAACTCAAGCTATCAGACATGGGTAGGAGAATCGAGAAAAACTCAGACTCCTTCCAACTGGTGCTAGACCAAAGGCTATGGGTTGAAGGTATGGAGGGTAAGCCACATCCCCTCCTTCCAGATATAATAGCAATAGACCATGCATCCAGGCGGGTAGAACTGCTAGAAGTAGCAGTCCCGCCGAGGACTTGATCAAATCTCGGGAAGAAGAGAAGTCCGGGAAATACCTGGATCTCATCCCTGTCCTTCGAAACCAGTACCCTGGTTTCGAGGTGAAGGTGAGAGCCTTCATAAAAGGACAACTCGGAGTAATTTMCAAACGCTCTACTCAAAGTCTTATACACTTTTTAAAGAGGTCCTGCAAACAGCAGGTAACCTCCTTGGCAAACAAACCCAAGCGGATCCGCACAATCAACCACCTCGTTGGGAAAATCCAAAACGTGGGGTTGAAAGGATCCTTGGTGATCTACAGCTGGCTGAGGGGGCCAGCTGAGATCGTATCATGCTGAAGTGGCATATGACGAAGATAGGAAATACTATTTTATTAATTAATTAATTTCTTTATCTTCTTTCAAACAAAAAAATCAGACGAGGGTATAATTCAAAATCCCTCATGTTCTCCTTTCTCAAATTCATAAATTCAGAAATTATTACCGAATTATTTTTAACTCTGAAAATTTTCATAAAATCATATAAATTCATATTTCTAAAATTATCTGGCTCATAAAATACCCCCTTCTTGGTCAAATATAATGATTTTTCTATCTTGTCCCATTTTTGTTTAGCATAATTTATACTAGTTTCAATCTTAGCTATAAGTACCGAGTCCAATTGTTCATATTATAATCGCGTTATAGTAGAGATATTATCCAAATATGATTTATATGCTTTAAATCTATTAATATATTGTTTCTTTAAATTAGTTCCCTCACAAATTACCAATAATTCACAAAGTTCTTCACACACATCAATAATATAAGCAAATAAATCTTTGGTTTTACATACATTCATAATTATAAAAATCTGTTCTGCAATTACTTTGCCTTTTCTGTCTTTAAAATATTCCAACAGTACATCATAGTTTTTATATTTTTTTGCAGATTTTTATACGAATTCCATCTCGTCGTATTTATTATCATTATGCTTACTTTAAACCATTTTCTTTAAGGTGTTTTAATTTGTTATATTTATTTCCACAGGAAAGAAATCTGTTAATATTACATATTAAATGTGATATTTCGCTTAACATGTTATAAAACTTCTTTATTATGAGATAAATGTTATGGCAGATACCTCAATTATATAAGATATTTAGTTTTTTGCGGTTGAATTGAAAAATGCCACAAAAATTTAAAATGCCACAAATTTTCTGTTTTGATTGCCCCGGAAAATAGCCATGCGCAGAAAAAAATTTTTTTAAAAAACAACAAATTATTTTTGGGGCAAAAATTTTATGGAAAAACGCTTCCAAAAATTCTTTATCCCAAAAATTAATATTTTTTTCCATTCTCAAAAAAAAAATTTCGAACATGAAAAAAATTTTTTGACCGAAAACACGTATTTATCACTTTTTAAACATTTTTGAAAAAAAAATTTTTTTGAATTTTCAAGGGGGTGCATCAAGGAAATTTTCAAAAAAGTTGAAGTTCAAAAACACAAAAATTTCTGAGAATTTTTTTTGGAAATTTTTTTAACACATGTATTTTCAAGAGATCTACAAAAACAAACTTTTAAAAAAATTGGAAAATATTATGATCGATTTAATATTAAAAATTAAATAATGGTGTATTATACCCCTATTCCTGAGGTATCAATACAGCGAACATTTTTCGGAATTTTTTTTTCAAAAATGCTTTTTCTTTGAAATCATGCTTTTATAAGGTTCTAAAAAAATTTTTGAAAAAAAATTCGGGATCATTTAGTAAAATTTTTGAGGTGACTTTTTAACCAAAAATATAAAATTTCAAAAAAAATTCAAAAAAATGATAATAACGTGTTTTTGGGCAATAAAAAAGTTTTGTTGGGTTCAAAAAATTTTTTTTGAGAATGGAAAATAATACTAATTTATGAGATAAAAAATATTAGATAATATTTTTCCATAAATTTATTGCCTGAAAAACAAATTTGCTGTTTTCAAAAAATTTTTTTTTCTGAGCATGGTTATTTTCTGGGACAATCAAAACGCCAAATTTGTGCTATTTTTTAATTTTGTGGCATTTTTCAATTTTTTGTGGCATTTTTCAATTGAGCCTTTATTTGCAGTTGCGCAGATCAAAGGGGCATTTTCTTCCATTAGACATATTATCTTTTGCCTGTCTAAACTATAGAAAGTTATAGAATTATTTAGTTCAGATAATAAATAATCGGAGTTCTGGTATTTGTCACATATTTCTGTATTGACAAGTGTTTCTTGTTTCTTTAAAGCTAGAAGATTTACGATTGGTCTGCTATTTGAATAGCTCGTTTCATCGATCCCCATAGAAACGAATTGATTTCCAGTTGTTTCTTTATAAAGTCTTTTATTTAAGTTGTAATGGTTCGAAATAATACTTCCTGTAAGTGCTTGCATCTTTGGGTTGAATAATAAGTTGAATAAGTGACAAAACTATTGGACTGAATATGTTCTTTAATGAGTTCAATGAAAGTGAATTACTCAGTATATTTAAAAGGAATTCCATGTGAATGTCTTTTTCTTCGAGTTGTTTGATGAAGTTTGTTAATGGTCTGCTCTTTTAAAGTGAGTTATGTCTAGGGCAACCAAAATGCTGAAAATTATTTTTACTTATATTTAACCTTATAGCCCAATAACGTTATTTTTAGTATTAAAAATTTTTTTTGGGTGTTTCTGACCGAGATAGAAATGCTTAAAAAGACGTATTTGCTTATTTTGCACCAAAAACGTGTTTCGGTCAAAAAATATAGTAATGAAATATTATTTTCAAGGAAACTATCCGGACAATAAACCTTATATGAGTTTGTATAAAATTGATTATATATGTTGTTGAAGTATATATACACCTAGAGCTTTTAAAACCGAATAAATATGCTTTTAAAACAATTTTTATTTCAAAAAAAATTCAGTTTAATCCCGCACTTCTTAAATATGATCTAATAATATTATAAATCAATAAAATGAAAGAAAACGCTACTAATAACTTTTATAAATGAAATTAAATAAATTTGCGTAATTAAGAACATTTTGAATTAAATGTTCGCTTATATGTCATTTATTAGGAAACATTAGCACCATATTTATAAATGTTTGAAAATTATATGGGAAAATTTTTGAGGCTTTTAATTTCAAACAATCGCTGGTTATATTAAATCATTTTTATGTTTTATACCCAGGAAATTTTTAAATTAAAAATCATATAAGATTTATTCTATATATTACTAATTTAAAATCAAACGCTTGTCACGTTTTTCAAATATTTGCCAGCTAAGAAATACATCTTTAGTTCAACTAGATACATATCTAAACATAGTATCAATAAAATCGTAATTATCTCTATTTAGATATTTTAAAGATTTGATGCTAATTAAGATGTTGATTTAAAATTCAAAAATATAAACATATTTATTTATAAACATGTGATAAATAAACAACAAGTAATTTGACTATTTATTCCAGATTATATTAAACGGTTATAAATATTGTTAAAACGATATAATTACATTAACACATTTATATTCATACTATGTTTCTCAAATCAATTCAAGCTATTCAGATGCATTCGACGACTGTTGTAAACTATTATGACAAATAGCATTTTCTGAACTGATTATTTCGAATCTATTCCAAATACTGCCGATAAAATAAAATTATGTAAAATGCAATTCTTACCTTTTATACTAAGCTCTTTTACTATTCCATAATATTAAATATTATGTCAAGAAAAGTTAATGATTTTATACAATAATATATTTATTATGATGTAATTAAACGCAATTATACATGAGATGTTAATTAAAATAAGATAAAATAATCCGGCAACTTTAAGTCAATATAAGAATTTATGTTTATACTAAAAACAATGAAATCCAATTAAATGTGTATAAACTGTATATATCAAAAACAAGAATGATCTTGATAGGCGGAATTTAATAATTAATAAAATTATTCGTATTAATTATATTTGCATGAAGTGAATTCAACGAAAATATTTAAATACACAATGAATATTTTGTCGTCTGAAATAAAAGATTGGGAATTCTCTTAATTATCATTTTAAACTTCGTATATATTGATTAAATTGTTTGGATATTCGAAATAATATCGAAACTTATTTCAGATCATCCTAGAGTTTCAATTCAACAAAATATTTAATATATAAATCAATATTAAAATGATTTATTTGATGAATTAAACAGTGATTATAAATGCTTATTTTATATCAAAACTCGATTTTATAAGTGCTAATAATGCTATTTTATAGCTGCTATTTTGATTGCCCTAGTTATGTCATGCAGTATCTTGGTGAAGTTGTAGGGTTGTTTTATTTGCCGTTAAATTTGCCTTGCAGTATATACAGAATAAGTCGCCTTCCTCTTTTAGAAATTTAAATTCTTCCAAGTAATTCTTAATACATGTCGAACAAATCTGGAAAAAATGTACTCTAAAATTTCCGAATTTTTCAAAAAAATTTTTTTTACATATTAAAAACTTAAAAATAAAACAAAAGACAAGGAACTTTTTCTAAAATACAATTTTCATCAAAAAATAGTTGTGTTGGAGGTTATTTTAAATATATTACCTCTACGATAAAAGTGAAAATTAAAATTTTATTGTATTTTAGAAAAAGTTCCTTGCTTTTTGTTTTATTTTTAAGTTTTTAATAAGTAAAAAATTTTTTTGAAAAATTCGGAAATTTTAGAGTACACTTTTTTCCAGATTTGTTCGACATGTATTCTTAATTGTGCCCGGCCTGCTCACAGTGCCTGGGACCTGGGGCATCTTTAAAAAATTAAAATTTCAAAATGGAGAAACTTGTTTCCTACCTTTTAGAGATTTATCTTACCCTTTCAACCAAGAAGGACAACGTCCAGACCCTGGACATCATGGAAATATAATATATTAAAAAAATAAAATTTTTAATAGTTTACGCAATAAAAACCACACAATCCATGCTAATTGAACATGAGAAACATGCTAGAGCATAAACTTTTGGTTACATTAAATGAAATTATGCTTAATTTAAAAATCACATATTTTCCGCTAAAAAGTCACATATTATCCACACCCTACTCGTAACACAAAGTACCGGATGCGGTATCTGTAAATTTCATATAGGCATTATGGGTCGTTACCATTAATACTGAACTTGGGTGATAAAAAAAGTATCTATTATTTATAGGGATTATTTTTTTTTGTATTTTATTCCATATTATTAATGAGTTTGTATAGCCTTTATATATCATTTAATTAAGAACATACATAGGAATTTTTCTGTTTCATGCTTTGTGGGGGATAGTTTTTTATTTATGCCTTTTTATTTTTGAAAATTAAAATCTCTTACAAAATGTTCGATTATATACAAACCACGACCACAACAGCCTTAAAGAAGCAAAGAACAAACCCAGTAACGGAGACCGACCAAGTTCACGAAGATAAATCGGAACATAGCCACGTACATTCAAAATATCCCTTACAATACTATAAGATAGGAGATTAACTCTATACTAGTTTGGGACAAAATATATTCAACTTATTCATCCAATCTTCAATCATATATAGTACTATTGCAAATAGAGTTCAAACAATTCTTAAATAACAAGTTAAGGAATTCTAATCCCGATATATTCAATTTCCACCAACGAAACATCTAATCTAAACATTTTTACATACACTCGAATACACACATACAAACAGCAACAAATGAAAACAAAGGGGAAATGGAGTGTTTATAGAATGACTTTAACACAATCATTTAATAGTGTTAAATGGCTTTAAAGGATAGTCCTGATCGAAACTTTATCATTGGGTAAAATAGATCCATACTATTATTGATACTGGAAAATAGTAGCTTTTGATAACATAACGCTTTTTAACGTCAATAGAAATATTTTGTATGAAACTTATACATTTTGTTTGTAAAATCAGCAAATAAATCAATGGTACGTACTATGAAATACCAAAATATTGTTTATTAAAATATGAGAAGTCGAATTGATACATTGATATTAGTTTAATAAATTTAAATTGTCATTCAGTTATTTATATCCCTTTAACAGCATAGCCATCCTATCCCTGTTACAAATGAAATTCGTGATATAGGTCCACATCCTTTATGTACAGAGTAACCACATTTCTTGGCACAAATTAGTTTCTTATCATTCTTATAATAATATTTATTACACTCAGAACACTTACAGATATAATTTTTTGTTATTTTCTTGAATGTAATATGATTTTGCTGTTTTCTTAGCTTATATTCATTTTTGCCATCACCATCATCTATCTTTCTGAAAATGTTCCTCCTAGTATCCTTGCTATTACTAATATTAATCCACCCAATTAACATAACATCCAAATCATGAATCAATTGCGAATCTCCCTCCCAATCGCTTCCGTTTACTATTTCCCTTATTAATATCAAACTTCTCTCAATTCTATTACATACTTCATAATTGATACTTTTGTCATATTCTGTTATCGTACCGATTTGTTTGGTTAAGTAGCTATTATGTATCAAACTTTCTGAATTAAGAGCATCAGGTTGTTCTCGGATATATATGGACTTACATTTGATTATTTCATTATTCCTAATATAAGCAAATGTAGTTTTTAATGACATAATCGATGGTGTGTATTCAGAATAAACTTTTGTTAAGTAATAAATATGGGAACAGATTTCTTTTTTGTTAAAATAATACTTACACGTACATGATATACACGCAAAGCATATTTTGCAAGAAACACAGTCTATGAATCTGAGGTCATGTTGACAGTTAAGATTGATTTTTAATGTTTTCTTTTCCATTTCAAATGTAAAATTATCTATTTTGTGATTTTATAAGTATAATTGGTTGATAATTTATGATTTTCGATACAGCGATGAACTCTGTAACTTTTAAACTCCAAATTGGGATATTTCAAGTTCTTATTTATCATATCATCCAAATCTTCACACTATTCTAATAATAAATCAACTAAGTCATCCATTCTCGTTGTAGCTTTTCGTTGAAGGTAAAAGTTTTTAAGTTTGGAGTGAAATGCTTCTAGGAACATATTTGTGTTCAAGGTCGATCCACTACGAAAGATAGTAGCCCAATGAACTTCCTTTCCATGGTATTGCTTCATGAAATACTTGTAAAATGATTCAGACTTTCCCGAGATAAATGACAAGAATTCCGCATATCTTTTCTTGAAGTCTGTCATTGAACTAACATGTTGTAAATCTATGAATAAGTTTTTAATCCCAATATTACTATTATTGTTCTTCACGATTCTATTTAAATTTAACAGAAATGATTTATAGACATGCCAGCAACATCAAAGCCATATAAATCCCTCTCCAAACACAGATTTAAAAGCGTTCTTATAGGTATGACAAATGTCTGTCATTAGAAATTCGGGTTTCAGCTTTATGTCAGTAATAACTTTGAAATTTATTAATGCATTATCAATTATTGCTTGGTTTTCACGGGAGGAAAGAATATATAAAAATGGAACGGCCCTGTAAGTATTGTGTCGAGTAAATAGGCTTGTTAGCTTGAAATTGTACTTATTTGTTTTGTGCGTTGAATCCACCATTACTTCGTTCTTCATAAGTGGTAACGCAAGCTTCAGTATTGTTTTGGTTGTGAATGAAAAAACCATATCTTCCAGATCTAAAAGAGGATAGTTATTATTGATCTCGCCCTGTAGTTTTAGAACTAAAACAATCATATCTTTGTCTTTAATTTTCCTGTATACAAATTCCAAAAATGACTTGCATGTTTCAAGATTCTTATGAGAAAAGTTTGAATATTTATTTCGCAAGTTGCGTAAATAATTTAAACCTACCCTTTCTATCGCCGGATGCTTCTCCTTAAATTCAGCAGATTTAATTGTTTTATAGATAACTCGTAAAGGTATGTTTTCGTTTACCTTTGCAACGAGTTTAATTCTTAAACTCTTGTTAATACCTGCTTGTGAATAATCTACTATATGGTTATGAGTATGTACGTACTTTACTTTAATCCTACCATTGATTTTAATGTAGACATTATAATGAGAAGGACATCTTTGTTTCTTTAGACTTGAGTTAGGGCTAGTGTGTTCGCGGGACGGGATGGCGGGAAATTTCTGAAAATTGGGAGCTCATTATTTTGAACACCAATACATTATTTTCATGAATTCGAACTTTATTTTATTCGATATCGATTAAATAACAGGAAATGGGTATTTGCAGGTATTTTGTAATGGATATTTCATAACAAAAAATTTTTTGCTCCCGGGATAATCCCATGGAAGTCCAAAAAAGTCGGGAAATCGAACACACTAGTTAGGGCCAGTATAATTGTTGGTGGCGACTTCTCCATTGTTAATATTTTCGCGACAAGTAAAATATAATATTTTCTTATAATGAATTGTCTTCTTGTCACCAGAATACTTAAGATAAATAACGCCCTTAGAATCAACAACATCTTCTTTCCAATTTTCAAAATTTTTGTAACTTTTAAAATTCAGAATTGTTGTTTCTTTGTCTAAATTTTTACCTTCTAGGCGATCTTGTTTGACATCATCCGACCGAACATCATGGGCAGTTTTGTTTGTTCCCACTACACTATATTGTATATCGCTGGCTTGCACTGGGGCAGAAACTTCTTCTTGATGTAAATTATGCTTAGAATCTAAAGAACTCTGGGATATCGTTTCATTAGATAAAGTTATCTTAGGACTTTCGCATATGTATTGAGGACTACTTGATGTTAAGTTAGTCTCCATTGTGTGTTGCCCATGGTTTATTTGCTTAAATTCTTGTAAGTTGTGTTGAAAATATAACCTACAGCTACTTTCTTGGATAATTTTATTTTGAATCATCTGTATGTCATTAAATAATTTTTCATCATCATAACCACCCAATTCTGTGGCTGTATCATCCATATCAGTGAACAAATCCTCATTATCATCGAAATCATTCTCAAACGAACCGTCCTCAGATTTATCTTCGTGAACTTGGTCGGTCTCCGTTACTGGGTTTGTTCTTTGCTTCTTTAAGGCTGTTGTGGTCGTGGTTTGTATATAATCGAACATTTTGTAAGAGATTTTAATTTTCAAAAATAAAAAGGCATAAATAAAAAACTATCCCCCACAAAGCATGAAACAGAAAAATTCCTATGTATGTTCTTAATTAAATGATATATAAAGGCTATACAAACTCATTAATAATATGGAATAAAATACAAAAAAGAATAATTCCTATAAATAATAGATACTGATAAAAAATATTTAAATTTTTAGAAGATATTAGGACATTGTTGATTACAAATATATTCTATTTAACCTTAAAAAGATATAATTTATTTATTTTTAAAAACATCTGTGTTCAAATTACGATATCAACCAAATATAGTTTATAATTTACAATAAATTCTACTTTTTAACTTATTTTTTAGCTATAATTATCCAATATGTCAAAAATCAAAAACAATATTTCGGCTATGAAATTTATGGTTGATTAACTCTTTATAAAATTATATTTATTTATTATTTAAAAATATTCTGATAGTAAAATTTACAAATTCCGAATTACTTTAGCAACAAAAATATATGTTTCTTTTCCTCAGCTTACCGATACTTATAGTAAACTTAATTTTCACATCTCTCGCGTTTTATGACATTTGGTATCACTACGAATACACAACATTCAAGCCCAGACTTATTTTAGTGGCAGCAATCATATTCTCCAATATTCCTTTCTCTGTTGTTTATATATTCCCGGATATGATTACGAACGGCTTCTTGATGAACAATACACTCTGTTACTTCTATGTACTACTTTCAAATTTTTTAGTTTTGAAATTATTTGCGCTGTTGGCACTAACAGCATTCATAGGACTGATTATATTCACTAGGTACAACGTAGCAAGACTGAATAAGATTGGGTGGTGGATGAATTTGGTAGTGTTCTCCTTGTTTCTATTTCACGAGTTCGTTATGGTGTTTGTGGGTGGATGGAAACAGTCTGATTTCGACGTGGACTTTAAAGACCTTAAACACCCTAAGAGATGTCTGATAGCTTCAAGGGCACTTTGTACAGTTATAGGTTATCTATCTATTGCAGTCACAGTAATTATTCTAATAGCAGCGATTGTATTTTTGGCACAAAACATTCTCACAAATAAACTAAAGAAGGGAACAAGTTCGTATAGAATCAGTCTAAGTTTCTTTTTCTTATCCATTGCTAATTTAACCGGAAGTATAGCTTGGGGTATTGAAAAAATAAAAGGGGAGCCATTAGTTAGGCCAGCAAAATGGGTTGCATCCGATTTAAGCAAACTTATGCCGGCATGCTTTGCTATTGCTTATCTGCTTACAGAAGCGTGGGGCAGATTAGACAAAGTGGGCTTTGGAATTAAAAGAATACTAAAAGTTACAAAGTGCAGAAGGCTATTCAAGAATTATTTGTCCGACATATACGCGAAGAAATCTTATGAACTGGTTTGTAAGTGGGAAATGCTTAACAAAGACGAGGACAATATAGAAACTATTGATGTATTAGACAGACCTGGTTTGAACAAAGAAGAGGCAAACGCTTATATAGAAAAGAATTTAGAATTGGACACTTATGATTTCATGTGTACAGAGACGTTTAATGATTTCAACTTGACATACAATTTTGGTGGACATATTGAAGCTGATTTAGCAGAAGAGAAAGAACTTCAAAAATTAGAAAATGAAACAAAAATAAGGGCTAGGCAAAATACGTCCCTCGTTAGGTTAAAGTAAACTAAAAATTTTGTTTTTGAAGTGTTTATAATATTGAGAAATGTTAAAAATTGGATGGTATGGCTGTTATGTTTTATCCAAAATATTGGGAATATAAACCCAACAGAATATTAAAACTTTATGTAATCATTCAGAGATTAAATAAAGGGTGGAAATGTTTTAACATAGATAGAATTTTGAAAAATTGCGAATCAAAATACATTCGTATTTTATAGGTGGTGAATTTTAACTCTGATATTTTTTTAAAAATATTGTTATTTTTCGATGTAAATGAAGTATGTTGTTTCCCAGCGCGTTTTAACACCAACTTCGGGCAATATTTTTTTTATTTTATTAAAAAAATTACCTTTATAATTTGGAGTTTTTTTAGATTTTAAATTTTTGGGTGAAATCTTTTAAAATTATTCGGTTATGAAAGAAAAAATTTCAACTAGAGTTTGCAATTGCGAATGCGAATATTCGAGTATTCGAAGGTTTTTGGCGTGTAAACGAATGTTATTCGAAAAACGAACATTCGACTGTTTTCAAACCCAAATTCCTGTGCAATAAATAAGCATATAATGATTGTAACAAATATATTATTATTAGGCCATTATCCGTTGGTTATAGATATTTATATTTAATTTTTAATATGTGAAATCATGTATGGTTCCGATTGGTGCTGTAGTATTAATTTCCTGGAAATGGCCCCCTAAAATAAAAATTTCGTACTTTAGGACATATTTAACGGGAAATTGCTTGGGGAAAATTCTCGAATTCTTGAAATTTTTTGACATAACTGTCCAGATTCCTAGTATAGTTTTCCTGACTTTCGAAAATTGTGAATTCTTTCTTTCGATGATAATGTTGTCAACAGACGGTCTAAAGCATTGAAGTTTAATGGAGTAGTCAAATTTACTGTTCTTTAGATATAATGCCCCTTCTTCGAACTTTCAAAGTTTTTTATAAGTTATCGCACAATACTGTTAAATGGGAACTTTAGTATCTATTGATTCAATCAAGACTGTTTCAAGCCGATATTACAACAAATATATCAATCTTATGCAAATATAGCCAGAATGTCGTTTTTATATCCTTCGTCGTATTATTTATCTTTAGGGCAACCGAAATGCCAGAAGACTAATTAATATGTATTGATTAATAATACATGATTATTTCGTCTCACTGATAATAATCACTTTCGTGCTATATACTGGAAATTAAAAATGTTCAAAGTATTATAAATGCCAATAATATACAAAAATCGTTTTTGAAAATTTAAAATTTTAAATGTCGAGACCTCCTCTTTCTGACAAAGAACGTAGAGCAAGATACGTAACATTATACCCTAACGAACTTTATGAAACAACCACAGGATTGTTATGGTGCCGGTTGTGCCAGAAAAGTGTTAATTATTCGAAAAAATCGAACTTAGATTCTCATCGTGCCAGTGATACACATCAGCGTTACATGCCTTCAATAGCTCAAACACCCACTCCACAACAAGCAATCGATGATTGCATTTTCAAAATAGATGTAACCAAAGCATTCCTGGAAGCAGATATTCCCTTGAACAAATTCCGGTACGAACCGATCGTTTCGTTGTTCAAGAAATACAACCTCCCACTAATATCTCAGTCGTCTGCACAGAGCATTGTGTCCGAACTAGACCGTAAGAAACTCAAAGAGATATTGGATTGTATAGAAAACGCATATTTTTATATGGTTATAGATGAATCATATATCAATGATAAGTCTGTTGTTAACATTCTTATAGGAAAGGTAGATACCCCGAACAAAAGTTTCTTAATTGATTCTATCGTTTTGCCGAAACCAATAGACTCTGGTGAAATTATAAGACTTGTTGATGCGGCAGTGATACAAAATAATCTTATTCGCGAAAATTTCGTACTGTTATTAAGTGATGCAGCATCTTATATGCCGAAGGCTTATGAAATGCTTTCCGTTTTATTCGTAAACCTTCATCATGTAACCTGTTTAAGTCATCTTTTACATAATTGCAGTTTAAAATTAAAACGTATTATACAGCTGTCGACCGAATGATTGCGACTACAAAAAAACTTACATGCCGCAACAAACATAGGAGATTACTGTTCAAAGATATAGGAGCACCACCTGCCCCAATATTAACCAGATGGGGCAGTTGGTTAAAGGCAGTAGACTACTACTATAGAAACTTTAGGAGGATTAGAGAGATTGTAAACACAATTACAGGGAGCGGCCTACTTTTAAACAATTGCAAAGAAGCATTCAACAATCCATTTGTGGAAATAGAACTTAGAGAAGTATATATCTACCACTTAGCATTATGCCCGTTAATCAAACAATTCAAAAAGAAAGAAATCAATATAGAGAGCGGATATCATATACTCATGAATCTACACATGCCTAACGACCCACTTAACATAAAACAATACATCGAAAAAAGGATAAGGAAAAACGGAATAAGCAAGATTGTTGAAAGATCTATGGAAGCAAGTGAGACAGGAAGTATCGTGAACAAATATCTTCTGAAATGCCAAAGCACTTCCGTCGATGTTGAAAGAAGCTTTAGTCGTCTAAACAACTTATGCAGGAGTAACAGGATCTTTAATGATGAAAATTTACGATGGTATATAATCTTAAGTTATAATAAAACTAAATAATTTAATAAATATTAACAAAATCACGTGTATGTCAAGTTTATCTAGTATAATATGACTAGAACGGTATTATCAATATACATTTTTAAATTTAATTCTTTCCAATATTATTTGAATACCTTACTTAAAATATTGCTTCCTTTAAAAATTTTCAATCCTAGAGTTAATTCATTGTGACGCGTAAACAATCATTGGTGATAAAAGCCCTTCTCTTTATAAATCATTTCAGAATTAATGTCAAGAATGGTCAGATCGTAGAAAATGTAGAACTATCTTGTAAATTATGTTCATAATCTGCATAGCAAATTCCAGATTGTTATAAGTTGTTTATTTATAATATTTGTGTCAATAGGAGTATATACATTAAACAATAGCGTGCATATCTAAGTAATCATTCTCTTTCTTAATAAATTGGACTCCCAAAGTAATCATCTGAAATAGATGTATCAAAACACAACTCATCATCGTACTCCTTTGATAATGTAAACAAATCACGTTTCTTTGGGTAGGAAAGGGATTATCCACACCAAACATTAAAGCACAGTTTCGCTAGTATTATATCTAATAGAGCAGTGTTTTGATGTAAAATGGACTCGAATAAAACGTCATCATACCGGATTGGATCTGTATACAAACTTCCAAAAAAAGAAAGCCTGATAATTGAAAGTCTAAGTGATTTGTATTGACTTGACTTCTTTAATGAGTTTTACTTCTTCATGTAATTCTGTTATTGAGGAAGTATTGTCAATTGTATGACACAAAATGCTACAAAGTGTATTCATAGCAAACTCAATTTGAACATAAAGTTTCGTTTAACAAAACATATCAAAATTGGAAATAAACAGTAGTTCTCTGTGCAGATTCGAATCATATAGTACATTGTAGAAAGAAAGGTCTTATTAGTAGTAAAGTATAGCCTTAAATTGGTTTAGTATAACTTTGTCTGTGTTTGAATATAAATAAGATTTAAAAATCCCAATATTCGATTTAACTTCTGTATTGGAATTCCACATCCTTTTCTTGTAGTCCGTATTTGTATAAATGTATAAGGGCTTTAGATATTAAAATAATCTTATAGAACGCTGTTAAAGAAATGTTGAATTCACAGATCGGGATGTGTAATAGAAGTATGGTGAGTATTTGGTGGATCAAGATTGATAAAAATAACTATAGAATCGTGTGAGCTTCAGTATTGTTTCGATGCCTTTCAAATTTTAAAATTTGAAGAATATTTTCAGATTTATTAGGAAGTTCTATATAGTATGGAGTTGGTTTTGATAACAATAAATAACATCAATTTATTAATGGTAATCTAATTGTGGAGTTCCAAACGATTTACATATTGCTTTATTGAAATAAGGAAACTATGACAATGATTTCTTTATCTAGGGATTTTAAAGTTATAACTATAATAACATTGTTGTTTCACAATCTTTATTTGTCTATATTTACCAACATTATAAAACTAGGATAATAATTAAATTTATTTTTAATTATTTGCCGGAAGATAATAAATGCCAATTTTGTGCAAAAATCGAATTTTTAAACAGCTGAAAATGCAATTTTATAGCGGCTATTTTCGGTTACCCTAATTATTATATTTTTACTCATACCTACATAAAGATTAAGATATTATATATACTTCACATACAAATAGAATTTAATGCTTTATAATTTCTATGATGAATTATTTCCATATATATATTTCTTAGTTTATCTGCCTTGGTTATTATAATTTTACAATATTATTAATTTCTTAAGAAAACGTAGATTTTCAATGATTTAAAATTTAGTTTAGTATTTTGATCATATTATATTAAAGAATTTTATTTTAACAAGTATAACATACATATTTTAATACTGTTTATATTTAAATCCAAAGAAAACACCATGTATATTTTAAATACGATGTTAATAAATAGAAATATTCGTAGTCTTTAGTTTTATAGTAGCATCTATGAGTATACTGAAATGGAGAATTTATATTTCCTCGATATTTTTGGAGATTTTAAACAAAATATCCAGGCAAATCAAAGAATAATTAAAAACCGATAATACCGGTATTAGATTGTAAGAGACGATACCGGTTTCATTTTTCAAAGTCGATAATTGGAAACTCTACCTTAACTGGTACAGGTAATTCGGGGAGTACAAAAGCTCTGATGAAGAATGTGTGTAGGTAGGTCCTCTAAGGTGAGTGTAAAAGTGACTTCTTCGTTGATTGTAGAGGCGATACCGTTACCAAAGACAACTTCGAGTGGTCTCTTCAACACCGTAGTTTGCATGCCCTTTGTCACTGAATTGTTTACAAATGTGCAATCAGCTCTGCTGTCAATTGTGATAGGGTACTGTATCTGGTTGATTTTGCCTTCAATAGTTCCTTCAGAATTAATTGGATTCAAGCATCCTATCCTAAAGTTCTTCTTCGCTGGACCTAGTGTTTCCCCAGACCGGATAATCGAATAATCGAAACCCGGATATTCAGCATTTTCCTGGACCGTCGAGAATCGATTTTTTTTTCGATTTTTTTGCATAATATTAGCGAAAACTGAATAGTATAGGGATGATACACATAAATAATATCACATTGATTGATTATTGATGTTTAATAGTTTCTGTAGTGTTTTTAATTTTTAAAATATTATTTTCAAATTTTAAATTTTTAATGGTTAGTCAAATATGGAATTTCTTTATCAAAGAATCGTCAACACGAACAAAGTGTCGAGTTTGCTTTACTTCCTATACTTTGTCTGGATCATCGACTTCTACTATAATCCGGCATTTGGAAACCCAACATCGTACCCACTATAATGAGTTTATAAATCTCAGTCGACAATCTAGTGCGGTAAGAACACAAACAACTTTAGATTCATTTTTAAGAAAGCCCGAACCTATTGAAATAGACATTGTCAAACTACTTGTAGTTGACAATTTATCTATTAATCAATTATTAAAAAGTGAAGTTATACAAAGAAATTTATCAAAAACACATAATTCAGCTTTTCCTAAATCTTACAATAAAATCGAATCAATTTTAAACAAAGAATACGAAATTAAAAAGAAAAAACTTATTGAAGAATTAAAAGAATTAATAGCACAGAACAAATTATTCACCTTGTATACTGATGAATGGCTGTCATCAAATCATAAGCGTTTCATTAATGTGACAATATCATCGGAAAAAAATTATTTTTTTCTTGGGCTTTATGAAGTATTTACACCATTTACTGCAGTTAATTGTTACGAAAACTGAAGTCAGTTTTGAGTACTTATAATCTGTATGTGGAAAAAAACTTTATATGCCTTGTTACAGATGGTTGCAACATGATGAAATCGCTTGGCAATATGGTTCCATTTCATCACCAAATTTGTTTTTTACATACTTCAAATCTTGTCATAAAAAAATTTCTACAATCGAATAACGAGAGCCAAAGAATAACCACATCCACAATTCCCTATTATACTAATACTAATGATGAAGACTTTACAACAGACGAAGATGCTCCCCAACCGTTTACAGACTCTTCGGTTGATGATCAAGATGACTACGAAACGGAGAATGCCAATGATGGACTATTCCTTTCGGATGTTATTCACAAAGTAAAATCGTTAATAAAGACATTACGTTCAAAATCAGAATACACACAGGCCATAGGATGGAATAATTTGAAACTCGCCACAGATATTCGCTGGAATTCCACATATCCTATGTTAAAATCTTTTCTCAAAAATTATTCTACAATTCAAGAATTACTCACAACTACGGATATATCCTTTTATATAACAAGAGAAGAAATGATTTTGTTAAATAAAACGGTAAGTTTATTAGAAATTGTAAATGCGGTGTTTGTATCGAATAGCCGCAGAGAATCACGTCTTTTGGATGTTTTTGTTTCAATTGAATACATATTTGAAAAGTTAGATGAAATGGACGATCCATTCTATAGAGATTTTAAATCACAACTGGAATTTCAACTCACTAAACGAATGAATACAGACCTTGAAAAGCAACTTGACTTTTTCAGACGTAAATCAAGAGACTTTGATATACTTTTGTTTTATAACCTGCTATTAAAGCACGGTAACTTATCAGAAAACTCACCTGTGTCACGAAATGAAAACATTGGAATTGAAAACGAAACACAAGGAATTGAAGTGTACGTGCCTTCCTCTGAACAGACGGAAGTTAATCATATAAAGAGCCTACAACAGAGAATTTTAGACTCGGAAAATACGCTACAGTCACAAAATTTACAAAGATCTAATTCGAATATAACCAGAGATAATCTCTGGGGAAAATTTAACAATGAAGTAAATATCTTTTTCGAAGTTAATAAAAAAGGAGTGTTATTGAGTAACCTAGAAAGTTGGTATAATTCAATTAAACCCAACAACGTAGAAGTTGAAAGAAGTTTTTAAGTCGCGGGAACAGTGCTAACTAAACAAAGAAACAGATTATCGGTGAAAAAATTGAACCAAATTATGTTTTTTAAATTTATTTATCAGAGTAAACAGCAAGACCAATAATTAATTATATTGACGAATTTAGCAACTATATAAATAATCTATGCAATTATAATTTTGTTTAGCTTTCAAAATGCTATGGAATGTAAAGTATAAATTTATCTCCATATTATAATAAATTATTTACAAGATCAATTAAATATTAACTCAAATACTAAGCTTTATTATAATATCTATAATTATTTTATGATCAAAATAAATTTTCGGAATTTCTATTAAATTCTGTAGATTACTTTTTGTCGCATATATTATCTATTTATAAATTTCTTTTCTGTTGATCTTTGTTTGCATTGCAATCCACTTGTTTCTTGAAGCGGTTGTGTGTTAGATAAAACGCAATATACGTATATTCTCTGTTATTGCTTTTTATATATGTCTCACATATTAATCTGAATCCTCAAGCTGGTAAACATTTTGTATTCGGTTCTATGTGGTTGGGGTTTAATGTACATCAATTAGAAAAGATATACGATGCCTTTTATATTGAGTCGCTTCTTCATTTAGTTTTCATTCACTCTTCTGTTGGTTCTTTACGCTCGTATTGAAGTTGTTTTTATATTATTTACCATGTTTAACATGTATCTGGTACTTATTAAAACGTGTATATGGGTTGGTAGGCGTAAGAACATGTTCCTCCATCCATATTTAAAGTGCGCTCTTAATCGTCTGTGTGCCTTTCTTTATTTGGAATTGTTTACACCAATCGATGTATATAAGATGGGGTTATGGGCGTGCAGTAGTGTGTTCGATTTCCCGACTTTTTTGGACTTCCACGGGATTATCCCGGGAGCAAAATTTTTTTTGTTATGAAATATCCATTAGAAAATACCTGCAAATACCCTTTTCCTGTTATTTAATTGATATCGAATAAAATAAAGTTCGAATTCATGAAAATAATGTATTGGTGTTCAAAATAATGAGCTCCCAATTTTCGGAAATTTCCCGTCATCCCGTCCCGCGAACACACTAGCGTGCACATATCTATGTATGTAGAAAGTGCAAATAAAACCTCAGCTGTTTCGTATTTTGTCTTATCATGCGTGGCTATATCTATATCTGTTGTACAATCAATTTTTCCGAGTTTAAATTTTTATTAGTCGTTATTATTTTTATAGGTGAAATTAGTAGGTTTTTTGTTGTTAATCAGTTCATTTATATTGTTAAACAAGTGAAACATGCTTTGAAAGTAATCAGAATATCTTGCAAATATAATGCACATAAATATTTATAAATTTTAAAATTTCAAAGAAAATCCAGATACTAAATGACAACCCCACAAGCTATTGCAGACCTTAAAGAAATGTGTCGAACCCTGGGACGAAGAGATAAATACCGTCTACTAGTCAAATGGACAGCCAGAGGTAGTATGACCCCAATGGTGGAGGTCGACCAGGAAGTGGTCAAAGTAGTACTTGGACTTGCAAAGAAGTTTGAAAGGAAGACCATTGCCCAAATCAGGGAAGAAATCGGTCCTAATGCAATCCTTGAACAGTTAGCCATTACTACAAAAGAAGGTTGGGTACAAAGGTTGATCTGGAAAGAAATCCAAGATCTTTTCTACAGCCATGGACAAAGAGAAGAAATGGCATACAGGCGGTGGTTGGAAGAACACCCTGAGGAGGTTGAAAAAGCCCTAGATAAAGCGGCAGAATTAAAAAAAAAACAAAAATTTATGGCCATTCAAAAGGAATGTGAAAGTCTCCCAAAAGTAAATAAAAATAATGAGGAGCAAGATAAAGTTACAACAAAGACAACAAAATCAAAATCAGGGCGTATAAAGCGTAAAGCAAAAACCCCAATTGACCCTGTACCAGACAGAGGTAACAAAACCCCCCTTGAGAAGGGAAAACATGATATTCCGAGAAATATACACCCTACAATAAGTAGCGATCTCATAGAAGTTGTTAAAAGTGAGACTCATTTGAAAATCCATCACCCTGCAACGAGCAGCGGATTTCATGTTCAAAAAACGGACAGTACTATTATAAGTAGTCTTCACCCTGCGACAGGCTGCGGTATCAAGGTTGACAAAACTAATAAAACTACCATAAGTAGTATTGACAACGCAAAGCATAGCGTCCCAAAACCACAACAAACGGACAAACAAAAATTAGGTGTACACAACCTTGAAGATAAATTAAATTTAAAAGACAGTGAAAAAAGGCAAGACGATGTGCGTAGTAATGACTCTGCGGAAACCAGCGGTACAACTATCACTAACAAAAAAGAAAACCAATAACGTGGTTTTATTCTTAAACAACCTGAACCGTTTTTAAAGGAGGTCGGAGAACCCCAACTCGAATGGCGTACCTGGTTTGATGAATTCACGGTATTTCTAACAGCCAACAATTATGACAATTTCCCTAAAGATAGGATAGTAGCTGTTTTAAAGCACTGTCTGGGGACCGAAGGAAATCGATTACTACGAAGCTTAGAAATCCCAATTTCTACAATTGAGGACATTGATGCTGCCATGAATAAGCATTACTACAGTGTAGCAACCGCAACAACAAAGAGATGCGAGTTCGTAAATAGGATCAAAAGGAATGGTGAATCCAATGAAACGTTCGTAGAAGTACTGAAGGAAATAGCATTAGAATTCAATTTCAAAGAAGAAAAGAATAACTGGGTGCGTGATATATTTATAAATGGTTTATATGACCAGTCTCTGCGCAATACATTATTATTTAAAAACTTGGAGACCCTGGAAGAGGTCTTAGACTTTATAAGAGAAACACAGCAAAGTATTAGAGAAAATCGACGGCCTAATAATCCTTTTCCAATTCAATCACCAAGAATGGTTCCGCCTTTTGGATACAATCAGTATCAGTTTAGTTATACCCCGCAACCGAGACCATACACAAGCATACAATCTTGTCCACGTTGCGGCGGTTTCCACGAACATAATAGAAGAAATTGTCCTGCTGAGGGTAAAAGGTGTGATTATTGCGGAGGTAGACACCACTTTGCAAGATATTTTTCAAAAAGACAAAATGACGAAGATCGTAGAAATCCTCCTAGGAATGGGAAGGTAAATATTGTAGACGGAACCATTCTTGGTGATTGAATTGGAAAAGGATTATTAGGCCGTCGATTTTCTCTAATACTTTGCTGTGTTTCTCTTATAAAGTCTAAGACCTCTTCCAGGGTCTCCAAGTTTTTAAATAATAATGTATTGCGCAGAGACTGGTCATATAAACCATTTATAAATATATCACGCACCCAGTTATTCTTTTCTTCTTTGAAATTGCATTCTAATGCTATTTCCTTCAGTACTTCTACGAACGTTTCATTGGATTCACCATTCCTTTTGATCCTATTTACGAACTCGCATCTCTTTGTTGTTGCGGTTGCTACACTGTAGTAATGCTTATTCATGGCAGCATCAATGTCCTCAATTGTAGAAATTGGGATTTCTAAGCTTCGTAGTAATCGATTTCCTTCGGTCCCCAGACAGTGCTTTAAAACAGCTACTATCCTATCTTTAGGGAAATTGTCATAATTGTTGGCTGTTAGAAATACCGTGAATTCATCAAACCAGGTACGCCATTCGAGTTGGGATTCTCCGACCTCCTTTAAAAACGGTTCAGGTTGTTTAAGAATAAAACCACGTTCTTGGTTTTCTTTTTTGTTGGCGATAATTGCACCGCTGGTTTCCGCAGGGTAATTACTGCGCACATCGTCTTCTCTTTTTTCACTGTCTTTTAAATTTAATTTATCTTCAAGGTTGTGTACACCTAATTTTTGTTTGTCCGTTTGTTGTGGTTTTGGGACGCTATGCTTTGCGTTGTCAATACTACTTATGGTAGTTTTATTAGTTTTGTCAACCTTGATACCGCAGCCTGTCGCAGGGTGAAGACTACTTATAATAGTACTGTCCGTTTTTTGAACATGAAATCCGCTGCTCGTTGCAAGGTGATGGCTTTTCAAATGAGTCTCACTTTTAACAACTTCTATGAGATCGCTACTTATTGTAGGATGTATATTTCTCGAAATATCATGTTTTCCCTTCTCAAGGGGGGTTTTGTTACCTCTGTCTGGTACAAGGTCAATTGGGGTTTTTGCTTTACGCTTTATACGCCCTGATTTTGATTTTGTTGTCTTTGTTGCAACTTTATCTTGCTCCTCATTATTTTTATTTACTTTTGGGAGACTTTCACATTCCTTTTGAATGGTCATAGATTTTTGTTTTTTTTTAATTCTGCCGCTTTATCTAGGGCTTTTTCGACCTCCTCAGGGTGTTCTTCCAACCACCGCTTGTATGCCATTTCTTCTCTTTGTCCATGGCTGTAGAAAAGATCTTGGATTTCTTTCCAGATCAACCTTTGTACCCAACCTTCTTTTGTAGTAATGGCTAACTGTTCAAGGATAGTATTAGGACCGATTTCTTCCATGATTTGGGCAATGGTCTTCTTTTCMAACTTCCTTGCAAGTCCAAGTACTACTTTGACCACTTCCTGGTCGACCTCCACCATTGGGGTCATACTACCTCTGGCTGTTCATTTGACTAGTAGACGATATTTGTCTCTTCGTCCCCGGGTTCGACACATCTCTTCAAGGTCTGCAATAGCTTGTGGTGTTGTCGTTTAGTATCTGGATTTTCTTTGAAATTTTAATATTTTAAAAATTAAAAACACTACACAAACTATTAAACATCAATAATCAATCAATGTGATATTATTTATGTGTAATGTCCCTATACTTATCAGTTTTTACTAATATTATGCAAAATAATCGAAAAAAAAATCGATTCTCTACGGCCCAGGAAAATGCTGAATATCCGGGTTTCGATTATTCGATTATCCGGTCTAGGAAAACCCTATCTAGGTTATGTAGATGATTATGACGAACAGTGTCTAGATGACCCAACGAACAACCAGAATGATGGGGATTTGTTTTTATTATTGCATAATATTGTCGGAATTCCGGACATCGAGTATGAAGACAAAGAAGAACGTATTTATAATTTATTATACCAACATGCGCATACTCAAACAAATGAAATATCTCAAGCTATATATCAACAGTTATTGAACAAAAAAGGCCCATACTTGAAAATAATATAAATAGCCATTCACAAACTTTAAACGACGATATATTGTTCGACACCAATCATATTACAACATTCACAACTAAACAAAAGGATATATTTAAATATTTTGAAAATGATTTAAAAAAGAAATCCAGAACATTAGCCATTATATATGGGTCAGCCGGAACAGGGAAAACATTTTTAATTAAACAGCTACAATTGTTATTGGGGGAAAAGTTGGTAGTTTGTGCTACTACAGGAATTGCTGCAGTTAATATTGGGAACGATGTTACAACTCTTCATAAATTATTTAAACTGCTCATTTCTACAGGCAAAGAAACACAACTAAGAGGAAATACATTAAAATCATTGCAAAAAGAAATGGAAATTCGAAAATATTTGCTAATTGATGAATTTTCTATGTTGAGTTCTTATGATTTGTACTGGCTARATTTGCGATTAAAAACAATAATGGTAACTGATCAAATATTTGGTGGTATTTCTGTGATACTATGTGGAGATATTTTTCCATTACCTCCCGTTAAAGGAATGCCTTTGTACGCCAAGAATGCCATAAGATTTGAAGATATTGTTGGTCATGGCTTATATATAGAATTTGACCAAGTGTTTATCCTGGACAAAATAATGCGACAGCAATCGGAAACATCAAAGAGATTTGTAAAAATATTGGAAAGATTACGCTTTGGAAAGCCAAGTGAACAAGACTGGGAGATTTTGAAAATAATTTTATTTCACATGAAAATTTGGAAGATTTAACAAATTGCATCAAATTGTTTTCAACGAATGCAGAGACAAAACTTTATAATTATCAGAGGTTGATGCAATCCAATGATAAATTATATTATTCCAGAGCAATAGATTCACATCACTCAATGATGAATGTTCAAAGCAATCTATTGGGAAATTTAGATTTTGTTGTATTCTTATCGTTAAATTCTCCTGTTTATTTAACATACAACTACAATGTTGAGATGGGTTTAGCCAATGGATCAATGGGGATACTTAGGGAAGTGATTTTTTGCCAGTATGAGGGTGAATATATTCCTGATGTCTTATTGATAGAGTCTGAAAAAAGAAATAAATTATTACCAACCGAACCTGAGTTAGTTCCGATACAAAAGATTACCGTGCAACATGATTATGATTATAGAAAAATAGGACACAATTTCCCATTAAAAGTGCATATGCTCTTACAATCCATAAAAGTCAAGGAATGACTCTTCAAAGAGCGGTTATAGATATTGGGAAACGGGAATTTTGTCCAGGGCTGAGCTACGTAGCTCTTAGCCGGATAACGGAGTTTGGAAATTTAAGAATTTGTCCATTTTCTTTAGAAAGATTTATGAAAATAGGAGAAAATCCTCAAGTTAAAGCACGAGTATCGGAACATAACAGATTAGAAGAGATACACTCAACAAAATAAATAAATATTAAATTAGATGCAAACTTTTACTTTTGTTTGTTTGTGTATTATACAATACATAATACAAACTTTTGATTTCAATTATTTTCACATAACATATTTAATAATATATACGTTAAGCTGTTTTAATTTCTTCGTATTTCTTAACAAATTTTGCTCAATCTCCATCCATTCATTTCCCATACATTCTAATTGATATCTGTTTAATAAATTTATTAGAAATAAGCGGGATAGTTTGGAAAGTTTTGTAACATATCTAAAGGTATCAGAACCTTTATTTTTAAGATTAATCGGTTTAATAGAAGTTTTTATTTGATATATGTTTTGTTTAGATATATAAAAATTATTAATCGAATATTAGCCATTTAATGAAAAGGTACTGCAAACAAATTTGACATTAAGCTTCGAGTTGTCCTTCATCGGACAACTCATAACAATTTAAATACTTTATGGTATTTAAAAAGTAAAATCAAAAAGTTGTTGTTACAATTTATATTTTCATGTAAATAGAAAAACATCGTAAAACAACCTTTTGTTTTCGGGTTTTAATTAAATAATTTTAAAATAATTAAGGTGAGTAAATTATGTTTTATACAACATGTTTAGTGGCTATGTGACAAGTTAGACTGTGTCTACGCTTCACACTTATTAATCTTGATTACACCTAGTTTGTAGATTGACTTAATATCTACACAAAACAAAATTTTGTACTTGTTTTTAAGCCTTTATAATTAACTGAGCTTATGTTTGGTATAAATATCAAACCATTCTCGGTTCATTTTTTAGAAAACGTAGTGTGTATAAAAAGTTTAGTGTTTTAAAACAAATGTTGAAAAATTAACTTCTTAATTAAAAATACCTCGTTAATCGGATTGCAAACATTTATCAAAACACTACCATCACTCTAAAATAAGCCATAAAAGTGCTTTTTTTGGTGGATTGATCCGTGGTGTTTTTAAGCCAGTAAATTTAGTCAGATAACAACAAAAACGACTTCACGCTTTAATAGTACTATAACACGACTACGCCTTGTTCAAATAACTCCTACATGCGTTATGTTTGTTTAAAGTTTAAAAATTTTATTTTCAAAGAAAACCCTACGGCTCAACAATCCCACACCCTGTTTCTCGGGACGGACACACCAAAGCATGGATATAGAATTCAATAAAGCGAGTGTAGACTTTGGAATAACTACATATGGCATGGACAGACCATACAACCATACAATCCCTTCCAAAATGAACATGATGAGAGAATTTCTTCTACAAACGGAAACCTTTGTCTGGGAAGACAAACAATTGTACAGACATATAGGATACTGTCGTGGCCGATGTATTTATGTTTATGTGAAAGGACTGGACGGGAGGAAATACAAATGAACAAAACAAACTAAGCTAGAAAAACGATATTTGGTTAAATGAAGGTATTTTGGACTTGAACAGACCAAGAATGTGTTCATCGGGGTTATAGAATGTTTCATCGAGGAGTAATTTAATATATTGCTTAATTCTTCGGTTTAAGAAGTTATGAGTGTATGAAAGGAAAAGTTGTAAATAATAAAACTGTTTTGAAATTGTTCAACTATTGTGTAATATTGTTTTAACTTTTTGATAAAATCAGGCTGTAATTAACATATTTTGTTGAGTGATAAAAAATGAAAAAATTAATAAACTGTAAAACATTTATTATTGAAGGACAAAAAATAAATTACAATTATTCAGTTAATAACAAAAAATTATATCAAACTCAATAATAAGTAAATTGCGGTTTGATTCATTTTACAATAAAAATCAGGTAAATAACTTAGACCGATTAATTTACTAAACAGTTAGCTAGATAATTTGTATAACCCCGATGAACACATTCTTGGTCTGTTCAAGTCCAAAATACCTTCATTTAACCAAATATCGTTTTTCTAGCTTAGTTTGTTTTGTTCATTTGTATTTCCTCCCGTCCAGTCCTTTCACATAAACATAAATACATCGGCCACGACAGTATCCTATATGTCTGTACAATTGTTTGTCTTCCCAGACAAAGGTTTCCGTTTGTAGAAGAAATTCTCTCATCATGTTCATTTTGGAAGGGATTGTATGGTTGTATGGTCTGTCCATGCCATATGTAGTTATTCCAAAGTCTACACTCGCTTTATTGAATTCTATATCCATGCTTTGGTGTGTCCGTCCCGAGAAACAGGGTGTGGGATTGTTGAGCCGTAGGGTTTTCTTTGAAAATAAAATTTTTAAACTTTAAACAAACATAACGCATGTAGGAGTTATTTGAACAAGGCGTAGTCGTGTTATAGTACTATTAAAGCGTGAAGTCGTTTTTGTTGTTATCTGACTAAATTTACTGGCTTAAAAACACCACGGATCAATCCACCAAAAAAAGCACTTTTATGGCTTATTTTAGAGTGATGGTAGTGTTTTGATAAATGTTTGCAATCCGATTAACGAGGTATTTTTAATTAAGAAGTTAATTTTTCAACATTTGTTTTAAAACACTAAACTTTTTATACACACTACGTTTTCTAAAAAATGAACCGAGAATGGTTTGATATTTATACCAAACATAAGCTCAGTTAATTATAAAGGCTTAAAAACAAGTACAAAATTTTGTTTTGTGTAGATATTAAGTCAATCTAGTTTGTAAATATTACGTGTGTAAATCTTATAGAATTATATCATGGTTGACTATATATAGAATTTTGTCGTACCCTTGTATACGACATGTTTATAATGATGCTAATCATAGGGTTTTACCGGTTTTAGACCTTTCCCTGTGATCTTAGTAAGTAAATAAAAAATAAGAATTTATTTTTATATAAAAATTATAGGTTATAAAATGAAAGCAATCTACGACCTTATACTACGTGGCCCCATTTCAGGTCACAACACATCGCGTACTCGCGACATTTTGAATTCAAAGTCGTAATTTAGTTCCCCCTACGCGACGATCCTTGAAGTCATCGAAAAGACAGTCCCAAGTGACCCAACGTCCATGGAAGGACATCCGAACACTCTAATAGAGAAGATAGAGACCTTACGAACCATTGCAGTGAGCTTCTCAGCACCAGAGAAAGAATCTCTCTTTAAGAGTCAGCTGAAAGCCCACATTTCGTGCTTGGACTATGATCCGAACTTCTGTCCAAAGACGGCTTCCTTCACACTCCAACCAAAGAATACGACACTCCAGATCTCCTGCTCCATTCCGATTTTGGAGTCAATCGAGAGACAAGATGTTTATTCTTGGATCGATACATTTGAATCGACAGTCAATCAATGTGGTTGGGACGAAGCTATGAGCGTTAATACTATGCGCGCTCTGACAACTGCTTCCCTTCTTTGTATCTACCAAAATGAGACTCATTTTGCTGGGATGGTTAAAAGATTGATAGCAGCAAAGTACCCTAAAAGCTCGACTAGTCGTTATCTAAATGACTTGGCGTCTATTCGTCAATCACAATACCCAACTATAAGTACCTATGTGTTGGCGATTAATTACTTGACCATTAGGTTGTTTCTGTGCAGAGGAGATGACCCGACTACTTCGTTAAACAAAAGAACAGAAGCCTTTTATAATGGGCTCACGCGCTTGACGAAGGGAGAAATGGTCAGACTCGGGAAACAGGATGCTTTTGCTATTTACGAGAACATAAAGAACGTCGAAAACTTTGTTCTTGAAGAATGTATCTCTCAGCTTCGCACTTCCCCAATTTCAAAGCACTCACAAAAGCCCAGTGGATATCAAAACAAGAGTCAAAGATCTCAACGAAGTTTTAATCATTAGTTTTATAACAAAACTTCTAGAGACTCAAGATCGCACTGCAGGATCCATGGAGCGTGCAGCCATACAGATGCACAATGTCGAAAGCAACAAACGAATTCGACATCTAATCCAGGGAAACCCTATACTCCCAGACCAACTTACGGTAACTCTTCACAGAGGACAAACACGAAACAAAACTTTAATAACAGCCAACATAACGCAAACTCGGGAAACTATAGAAGGAACAACGGGCAATACAACGATCCAAATGCTCAACCAAAGAGGCTAAATTTCATCAACACAAATCCACAGACAACATCTGAGTCGTCACTTATAAATACACAGACGATTCCTTGTGAACAAGAATATTTCCCAGGTCCAGCTACTTCCTCAGACGAAGAAAACCCTTTTAATCTGGCCATTCAGGAACCAGAAGCTGGAAATGCTCTTCTTACGATACAATTGACAACAGATAAAGAAATCTCGTCAATAGCTATCATCGGCTCAGGCTCCCAACTAAATTTCATATCCAAAAGCTCATTACGTAGGATTGATGCAACACAACACTCAATTCCTTCGAAGACTATTATTTTAGCAAACGGCGATAAAGAAAAGATAGATTCCGTCACTACACTTACTTTCAAACTTGAAGGCAACCCTAATGTTCAATTCAAGGAGGAATTTGTTGTCCTAGAAATGAAGGAAATGGACATTATTTTAGGACTATCTTTCTTAAGAAAACAAGAAGCCATACTTAATTTCAAGGAAGGCACAATTGCCTTGGCAGGTTTTCACTTCGAAATAGGAGGTACAGAGCAGAAATGGTCAACGTTTGACAAATCTATAACGGAAAAGACTACAGTATTCTCCGTACAAGAATCAACTGCAGACCTTGACGAAGCTATAAAGACATACAAATTAAACAACCCCACGACAGGTACGATTTCCGGAACAACACATGATATTTTTCTGGACAACTATACTCCTATAAAAGCTAAACCATATCCCATACCTCTACAAAAGAAAACTCAAACCGAAGAAGAAATTAAGAGACTTCTTTCTCATAACATAATTCGACCGAGCATGAGTTCATTTGCTGCGCCCGCCTACCCCATATATAAAAAGAACCATGAGGTAAGGCTTATTATAGACTACAGAAAACTAAATTCAGTAACTATTCCAACGAATACTCCATTGCCCCCTTTACAAGATGTACTAAGAGACTTTCACGGCGCTACACATTTCTCTCAAATTGACCTGCGTAGTGGATACTACCAGATTCCCGTTAATCCTGAGCACCAATTTCTAACATCGTTCGTTTTAGGAGACAAGCAGTATGAGTTTCTCCGAATGCCATTCGGATTAACGAATGCTCCGCGTACGTCTCAGAACGCGATGAACAACTTATTCAACGAATTTAAATACGTGGCCGTCTATCTTGATGATATTGTCATCTTTTCTACTTCCTTTAAAGAACATAAAGAACACGTGAAGAGAGTTCTCGACAGACTTAAAGAACACTCTATTTCCATTAATTTTGAAAAGTCCAGTTTCAACAAGCCCTCAATAAACTACTTGGCCCATATCATTTCCAAGAATGGAATTCTTCCAGACATTTCGCGAGTGAGTTCAATAGAAAACTTTACTCCAAAGACGAAGAAACAAATACGCAAAGTCGTAGGATTTTTGCAGTGGTTTAGAAACTTCATACCACAATTAAGTAAACGAATACACTCGATTACGGAAAAGACAAAAGCTGATACAACATTTTCTTGGACAAATAAGGACTCTCAGACAGTTAAGGAGATTATCGATGAACTTAAACAAAAGACCCTTCTACAACACCCAGACTTAAATTCTTCCTTCGTCTTGCAGACCGATGCAAGTGATTATGCAATAGGGGCAGCCCTTCTGCAAAACAACAAATCGATAGGATTTTTCAGCGCAAAACTCTCCACGACTGAACAAAGATACAGTATTGTGGAAAAGGAAACATATGCCATCTTGCGCGCCCTTCGTCACTTTAAGACTTTAGTCTTCAACTCCTTAGTTCATATAGAAACAGACAATGCCAACTTAATCTTTAATAGCAACTTGTCCAAACGGATAAACCGTTGGAAGTTGGAAATTGAGGAATTAACCTATACCCTCACACATTTGAAAGGAGAGAACAATCTACTAGCCGACACCTTATCTAGGCTATTCTACTGCAAAGAGCAAAATTTTAACTTTAATTACAATCTAAAGGAAATTAGTGACAAACAAAACATGTAACTATGTTCAGAAGATTATAAAAGACCAAAAGCTAGAGTCAACCGGCCTACGTGGAAAGAAACTTTACTTTGACCAGAGGAAAAGACTTATAATTCCTTCTATGATCAGCCAGCAGGTTTTGCATCACATTCATTTGTTCCTTGAGCACCCTGGCGAAAGTAGACTCTATCAAACGATAAAGGAATACATCGTTATGAAGGACATAAAAGAAAACATAAAACTAATAACTTCCAATTGTGTCGACTGCAGAAACGTAAAGACAACATGCCATAAATACGGCAAAGTGTCGGGAACCTTAACACACGATATACCGCTAGATTTCATATCTACCGATATCTTCGGCCCTATAAAGTCATCCTATTTTATCAACGCTGAAGAAGAAAAGTTCTGGATCATCGGAATTACAGACATGACGACCCGCTTTACGGAGACAACGATTCTCTACTCTATAACTGGAGAAATCGTCTTAAACTTAATAAAGGATTGGATAAAAAGATATGGTATGCCCTCCATAATTCTGTCGGACGGAGGAAGACAGTACTGTACCAAGCTTCTTAAACACTACTGTAAACAGAAGAACATACACCACTCTATAACGTCTCCTTACAACCCAACTTCGAACTCAGTATCGGAACGCAGAAACCCGATAATTAAGAATACAGTGTTAATCAACAAGGGCATAGAATTGGACAAACTGGAAAATAAGTTATATAGAGCGCTTAACTTGGCGAGTCACAGCACCGCGTGTTTGTCGCCTTTTGAGATGTTGAAATCCTACTCCCCTTTTGACTTAATGAAGAACGATCTATCAAGTAAAAGAAAGGAAGCACTTGACAGGATAACTAGGAGAGCGGTAAACGAGGAAAAGAAGAGGAATCAAAGACGAATAGCGTATGAATATAAAAAGGACGAATACGTTATGATTAAGAATCGAAGTCCTTTTAAGTTTGAAGATCCATGGCTCGGACCTTTTCAAGTAATAGAGGTACTTGATAATAATAGAATACGAGTGGACGAGTTAGATAGACAGACGATACAGAATATTAAAGGAGTGAAGCCTATAAGAACAAATGACAAAGGCTTGCAACTCCAGGAGGAGAAAGATGTCGTACCCTTGTATACGACATGTTTATAATGATGCTAATCATAGGGTTTTACCGGTTTTAGACCTTTCCCTGTGATCTTAGTAAGTAAATAAAAAATAAGAATTTATTTTTATATAAAAATTATAGGTTATAAAATGAAAGCAATCTACGACCTTATACTACGTGGCCCCATTTCAGGTCACAACACATCGCGTACTCGCGACAAATTTAATTGCTATATTGAATTTTTAGTGGCTATATATAATTTTCGGGGCTGATAAGAATCGAACCCAAATTTTAATGTTATAAATTCACATAATTTAAGATCCAACTTAAAACAAGAACACTACTCAGAATTCTATTTTATACTAGTTATTTACACAATCTCTTTTTCTTCAGAAGCAGTTTTTGTTTGACATTTTTCTTCTTTGTCACTTTTCTTTTCACTTTTATTTTTATTCTTATTTTTATGTCCTTTCTTTCCAATGTGGAAAAACTTCTTTAAATGTTTAAATGTATTCGACCTGCTCTTTCTATGCTCCAATTTATTACTTTCATTGTTTTCTTTGTTCTCTGAAATTTCTTGGTTGTTTTCTGATTCTTGTTCTTTATGAGAAGGCTCGTAAGATGTGGTTGTGCAATTGGCCTTGATGTCAAAGGATGTAGCTGTGTCTATGGAGAGTTGGTCAACGTTCTGAGCGGTATCGTCGAATGTGGGCGCTGCTTCAGACTGTAAACGCGCAGCGCGGGTGTTGTAGAGATAGTTTTGTCGTGAGTTATTGTATAGAGGTCCAAGGACAGTTGAAAGTTCCTTGAATGATACTTGGTAGTACTTCATAGTAGTATGTTTGTGTATGGTATAATAAGGTTGTGCTAAGAAAATATATAGGTAAACTCGATTTTCAAGATTTAAGTTTTGGAAATATTTTACGATTGTTTTTGTCCAAATCAACACCTATACCATTAAAAGATTATGGGGGGTTCATATACATATCGTGTTCTTTATAAACCCCGTGACTATATTTAAGATTAAAATTTTTTAATTTTTGAAAAATACAAATGGACGAAAGCAGTAGCGACATTAACTCGTTCATCATCGACAAAGACCCCACGGAAGAAGACATACAAGCAGCAAAACTCATTGGTTTCAATGCAGCCAAAACCCACTCAAAGACCTCCAAAACATTCCAGACTACCAAAAAATCCAAAAGGAACAACATTCTCGCACAATTAGAGGCCAGCCCCATTTCTGGACTTGAAGATATATCTGAAGATTCTGACCTAACCGGTGAATCCCTCGATTCTTCAAACCCCGATAATATTGGGTTATCATCTCACCCGCTAACTAAATCTAACCAAATCAAGCCTTTCACTTCCAACTCAACTCCATTTTCAGAAAAAAATAATTCCAAATCTAGAACGTTATACTGGTCTTATTTGGGCAAAATGACACATTCCATACTCCAACTAGAGGAAAACATTCGAATCGACTTTTCTGACGTAGATTTTTCTGCGCCCGTTTCCCTTACCGTTTCCCAGCACATAGTAGCAGGCTGCTTTTCTGAGTTTGGTTTGATAATTGTTTACCAACAAAAAGACAAACTAAGCGTGGCCTTCCGCGCATTTTCCGGCGATAGAAAGCTCATTGTAATAAAGACTGACTTCGAACACTCAAAAGTACTTTCAATTTGCATGTCTAAAGAGCTCATTCTTCTTACTACAGCTTCTCTACAAATAAAACACTTACAAACAGTTTTTCTGTTTAATATTTACGGACGAGAAATTGCAAGTTTTGTTTCACCTAAAAAATTAATAACAGCTTCTTTAACGCCCAACTTTATTTCCATTCTTTCTTCTCACAATAAAAACAATAATAATAATAATACTTTAATAGAAAGGTACAAAATAATAAACAACAAATATATCAAAAAAGAAAGTTTAGTACACGTTCCTTCTTTCTTGAAAGTGCCAAACTTTATGTCTTTTGATGAGTTTGACAATTTGTACGTTTCAGACAAACATGGAAATTTAATAATGTTACACAATTATTCTTCTTGTGTACAATTTATATTAAACTTTAAGTTTTATTTCAACGACGAATTAAACGAACATTTGTACTTTCCTATTTACATTAAAAATCAAAGACTGTTTTATGTTAAACAACAAAAGAATAAAGGGAAATACATTACACCGTTCACAAATTTTAATTTAAACTTAATAGAATTAAATGTGTTAAATTACAATAGAAATAGTAAACAAAGTAAACACAGTAAAGTACAAAAGGAAGAACAAAGAAGTACACTGTTTGGTAACAATGGTAGTGGAATGACAAAACTTGAAAAGCTAGAAAGTGAATTTAACAATTTGAATTTGTTTAGTGTTAATAAAAACAAACGCGAAAAAGAAGTGAATGAAGATAAATTGATAATTAGAATAGTAAGTGAACTGATAAGAGTTAGAAAGAACGAAGGTCTTATTATTGATTATGTGAAGTTGCTGAATAAAAAGGTGAGTATGCAAGGAGCGGTTAAATTGTGTAGGAATTATAATATGTTTAGAATGTGTGAAAAGATAGAAGAGATAATGGGAGAAAGGTTTAAAGAAGAAGATAATAAAGAAAAGATGGTTAGTGATATTAAAGAGGAGAATGAAAAGGAAAGTATAAAAGTAAATGAAGAAATGAAAGCACAAGAAGAAAAAATAAAAATAAAAATAGATGAAAATAAAATGGATATTAAAGAAAAAGAAAAAGAAGAAAAGGAAATTAAGAAAACAAAAGAAGTTTTTGTTAATCCTTTTAAGTTTAAATAATTAATTAGATTAAAGAAAATATAATTGATAGGTGTATTTATAGTAATTTAATAAATATAGAAAATTAGAATCTAAGATTATGCAATGATTTTAATATAAAATATAATATGTTTTAATTTAAATACACAAACAAACAAATAAATAATTTTTCATACATTTTATATATAAATAATAAAACAAGAAAACAATCAATATATAATATAACAAGTTACTCTCATACTATTTCATTTATTTTACAACACTTTTCCAGTTCACTTTTTAAACAACACTCATCTGTGTCAAGAGAATTATCTAATTCCACTTCATTACCAATTATTAACACCAACAGAGCTTCTGAATACCCATAAATTGTAGAATTCACCACTACAACATTCCTCGAACACGAGACAATAAAAGTAACCAGCAATACCATCACATATACCATTCTTGCTTTCACACCTCTATTTACAATAAGGAATATTACTGAATAAATTCCGCTTATAAACGATACAATAATCATTGTAAGAATGATTAAACAATGAGTGAAAAATCTGTTATAATTTCTTCCTAATAAATGAATGTATCCATTATAGAAACAATCTATCGAAAAGTAATTCGTTGCTTTTTGTATGTTTAAGTCATAAAACACTGAATAAACAAAACTTCCTTTATTTCTAAACACTTGCAAAGGAAATCTATTTTTACTTTTCGTTAAAACGTCAAATAAGTCTCTAGACATTATTATATGTTTAACAACTGGCTCCTTATTAATTGGGAATCCGTACTGAAAAGTGTATTTGTTTACATTTTCTGTGTAAAATATTTTTTGTATTTGTTCGTTTTGTAATTCTTTAATACTATTTGTAATGTCACTTTCAGTAATTTTTCGACTTTCTAAAGAAACGCGTGTGTCACGCATTATATAGTCAATATTTTGTTGCTTAGCTCTTTTGATATGGTTCAGTAAAATCAAATAACCAAACAATTCGTACTTTTCAAAGTCTAATTTATAATTCAAACAATAAATTAAAGTAAAATTCAGTATTCCTATTAGAACTGGGATTGTTAAGTACTTTCTGTGCATTGCGTCTGTGTTGTGTTGTATATTCAATACGTGGATTATGAGAGGTGCTAAATTGTAGTACCCAATAAAGTAGTCTGTAAAGCTATTTTTGAATAACGCTTTAAAAAGTGATGTTTTTAAAGCGTATATAGAATTTGTTGCTGCAGTGTATAAATATACTCTTAGAAATTGTTTTAAAATCGTCAGTATGATAGTCATATGTGTAAATTGATGTAGAATGGTAAGAAAAAGTAAAACGTAAAGTCGTCGAAGTCTCACACACGAAATTATAACTTGAATTTGTACAATGTAATTAATTATAATTAGTGATACCCATATGGTTTTACGTGTTGCGAGCTGATGAAAGAATAATGGAACAAAGAAGAACATGCATGACATTATAAAATGCAAAAGAAATCCATAAAGTACAGAAAGAAATGTGTTCTTTTGTTGGGCCTTAAACAAGCAGTAACAATTTAACACTCCCCAAACCAACAACACAAAAGTTAGAATGTGCAAAACTGTAAGAACAAAGGTGTAATTCTTTCTCGTGAACGTGTAAGTGCTTTTTGGTTGTTTGTTTATAAAGCGGTAAGATTTTTAAGCTGCAGACTTGTAGTTTGGCTCTGTTAAAGCCGCATAGAGCTCTGTCATTGTCAACCCCAAAGTTTACTTAAATCCGAAAATATTAAATAACTATGTATCTGCTACATCTGGTACTTATAATGGTTTTAAATGCATTAAATGACTCATTAAACAATACGATACATTATATTCCATTCACTAACAATATAAATCACAATGCAACAAAAAATACAAATGAAGAAAGTAATTCAGTACTTATAAGCTACAATGTTACAAATTTGAACACACTTTGTTTAATACAGATACATTTTGACGTACAATATGCACCTTCTTCTTTCGAAGTGTATCTAATACAAACTACAAATACAAACAAAGAAGAATTTAAAAATATGAAATTAAATTTAGTACAAAAAAAACGCAACCAAAAAATATTTGAATTACTTTTAGAGTTCGTTGAAAGTGAAAGTAAAGAACATTTAGAAAGTTTTAGTTTAGAACCTTTTGATATTTATATATTAAACACAAAAATGAAAGAACATTTGAAAGAATTATTAAACAAAAACAAAAACAAAATAGAAATAGAAACATATAGTTTGGACAATGTTGAAGTTTACAAAGGGTTATTTATAAAACAAACAAACAGCACTAATTTAAACTATTCAGAACTGGCTGAGTTAAACATTGAAAACGTATACAACGGTGTTTCACATACAGAAACGTTAAATTCACCACTTTGCCACGAAACAGACTTATTAAAAACGAATAATAATTATAAACACCTGGAAAGAATTTTTAGTGGTAATATTAACAATTCAATTAATTTCATCGAAGGGGTTGAATTGGAGAAAGAATTAGATTACACATTAGACGATCCTAGTTTTAGGAATAATGATTTGCGATATTATATTGGAGTTTGTTCTAAAGCGAACAAAGAAGAACTAAATCTGTTGGAATATAAATATACTCAGTACATTAATTCATTAAAAGATTTAACTACTTATAAACTTAACACAGAAAACAATTCAGACTTATCAACGAGTAGCATCAAAAGTGAAACAATGTCTAACAATTTAAGCGCACATACCAAAATACCAAAAAGTAGTCAAAAGGAAAGAATGGACGTTTCAAAACTATTCCAAATTAAAACTTCAAATAAAGACAAAGAGTTCAATAATACAAACAATCCAAAAGTTCAATACACACCTAAAAATAAAGACAATCTACAGACAAATTACGAATATAACAACCGAACGAACACGCAGCTTATTCGACCATCTAACGAATTTATATCACCGAATAAAGTCGTTAAACAAAACACCGATTTTCAAAAAAGAAAATTTAGTGTACTGACGCCTAATAATACGAACAAACGTCTAAAAGGAAACAATTATAAGCAAAATAAATATGATTCGCCGGGATTGACAAATATTATCGAAAGTGCGTCAATGAGCGATAGTTTTATTGAGGTTAGCGATGATTATGATGGGTTTGAACTTTTAGATAATAAAAAGAAAGTTAAAAAAGAAGTTAAAGATGGAAAGGGAATTAAGAAACAGAATGATGATTTAAAAACGAATGGATCTGAAAATACATTTATGATAATACTGTTGATTGTGTGCAGTATTTTAGTAATAATAGGGATTTCATTTTTTATAAGAGCATATATTAAAAGGAATTGAATTTTTAGATAAATACATTTTAAGTTTTATACTGATTGATAAAATGATTTAAATGGTGTTATTTAAAAATATATTATATAAATTTATTGCAGTAAATTGAATACAATAATAATTTATGTGCTAATTTTGGCTCCGAATGTTATTTCAAAACTGCCGCTAATATATACATACTAAACTTAACAGCTTACATGTATTATGTTTTAAATTCGGATTTCAATATTTGTATAATTACATCATCAGATTCATAATATTTTATTTTTATGTATAGGACTGAAATAGTCAAACGAGAAGTAGGAATAGCCTTAGGTACTCTAATATACATGATATCACTCTGCTCGTCGATGAATAACTGCCCTAAAATGAATTCAAATTTTCGTAGGAAAGAAAATCAAATCGATAAAAATGAAGAAGTAAACACACAGATCGAAATATTGACTCACAAAAGAGTACCAAATGCGGTATACTTAGCTTTTTTAACAACCACACGGGATATCCCAACAAATTTAGAAATTTTAGCTTTGAATTTCACAAACAATGATCCTAAGAATCTCAAAGAGTTAACTACAGCCGCACCAAATGCATCAGACCACATCAAACTGATAGAAATCATTCATATCGAACACACTCCCTCAATACTCATTTATACGAAAGACAGCAACACACCATTTCTTAACAGAACAAATTTAGATACATATTTCCCATCCATGCAAAACACCGATTCTTTCGCATCAAACCTAAGTGGTCTTATAACCCATATATTCACCAGTCCCGTAAATATAAACTTAGAACACATACTACATAACATTTATACAATAGAACTAACGAAATCACCTAAAATAAAGCCGTCAAATAAGTACACAGTAAATTTCCTACAAAGTTTACAAATGGACTTAAATGAAACAATTAAATGGAATTCTCTTTTACAATCAAACTCACAATACAAAACATTGAATAAAAGAAAAACATTTTCTTCTACAGATAATAATGAATCTTATGGGTTTGAAATAAAGGACGATATAAATAATAAAAAACGAACCATTCAAAATAATTCTTCAAAACCAAAAGATCAGTACCATTCAGAATTTAAAGAGTTGAATGCACAAAACAAAAGTTATACTTCTTTCGACATTGACATTGACATTGACATTGAAGACGAAATAAAATATGATAAAAACTATACATCCAATGCTGCGCCATACACAGTGAGTATTAATGATACAATTAACAACAATAAAAAAGAACTGGATAATCCTTTAAACAAATCAAAATCATCAATGACAAGTTATGTTGATTCAAATGAATCTGTCGAATCAAATAATTTAAACAAAAAGAAGAAGCGTATAAATTATTTAAGAGAAAATACTAAATATAATAGTAATACATTTTACAACACAAAATCAAAGAAATCCGAATTAAACAACAATGTTATAAAAAATAAAAGCATAGCATCAAACCCTGATGTGTTAAATGACAAAGAAGATTTCAGAAGAAGAAATACAAATAAATTTTCTTTGAATTTAAAAGAAATTAATGAAATGAATTCGAATTTAAATGAATCTTATTTGGAAATAAAAGAAGAAAATGAAGCGACAAATTATAGTTATAAAGATTTAAATGAAGAAATTGAATATAAATTTAATAAACAAAAGGATTGTAGTGATGTAGATGATTTAAACAGAGAAAAGGATTTTAGAGAGAATATAATGGAGAATAAAACAGTGTTGGGAATGTTCGTGGGATTCAGTATGGTGTTGGTTATAATTGGGATTTACTTTTTTAAACGAGCATACAAACAAAGCATAGTAAATAAATAATTTAATTATTAATAAAATAACAAAAAATTAATATTAATATTGATAATACTGTATTTGTGTAATAATTTTAATACTCTAATATAAAACTATTTTTAATATTTGTTATTTTCATCTGTTATAAATATTGGATAAAACTATTAAATAATATGCTGTAATAAAAATAGAAAATAAAAAAACAGGAAAGAAAATACTTACAAATAAATAGCATTAAATTTTGAAGTAAATATCAAAAATGAAAATGTATAATCGTATCTAAGAAATCTTATTTATTATGAAACTTAAGTATTATTTCTAGATTGATAAAATCTAAAAATAATGATCCCCGATCCTATCAGCAAACACAGTCCGCATACAACCCATAAAGTAATTTATAACAAATTATTTTCTTTATTTGTCGAATTTTCTTCTTTTTAAATATCTTCGTTATCAGATTTGATTTCTTTTTTAATTGTTTTAACTTTAGGTTTTAACTTTCGAAATTCCATATCGTTTGAATCTGTTTCGTAATCTAATCTTGTTTTATTATCTTTATTTAAATTAGATTGTGATCCTCCCTTAGTTTCCCCACTTTGCGTAATATGATTGTTTCTTCCATTATCAATAACTTCATTTGTATTTATTCTAGGTGTTATGTTATTTTTGATGTTATTAACATTTGTATTATTGTCATCAATGTTTAAGTTACGGGCATCACTCTCTTCATCCCCATCTTTAGTAATAACTTGTGACAATGTATTAACGAACATTTCCTTGTTAGAATCAACTCTTTCATTTGATTGTATTGGACTTGATTGTTTCGGTGTTATATAATCAATACCTGCACGTTTCATTATATCATAAGCATTATATTCAATACGTTTAGGTTCTCCTTTAAAATTATCTTTGTGATCTAATGGTGTGTAATTAGGATCATTAATGGTTAGGTCCATCTGGGTATATTGGTGATTATTATTGAATGTCTCTTTATGATCTAAAACTTCGTTTTGCATTTTTTCAATTCTAGTAATTACTCGTTTGGAATCCTTTATTGCTTGAGCCGATTGAATTTCTTTTTTGATTTGATCAAAATTTGTACTTGATAGGTCAGTAGGGGTTTTCTTTCTATTCTTTGTAAATTCAATTTTTGTTTCTTTTTTATTTTTAGCACTATTTCTTTTGTTTATTTCCCCCTTTTTTCTTTCATTGGATCTCTTAGTCTTCATTTTTCTTTTGTTGTCGCCTAAGTAGTTGTTTTTTGTGTTGTTGTCCAATTTATTGGAAGAATTATTTAATTCATTGACAGAATTATCAAGTTTTAGATTATGATCATTATTCGCATCCGTGGTTAATATTAATTCGTCAGAGTTTAAGTCTTGTGAGTTTGCCTGTAGGTGATTTGACTTAAAACTATGGGTTTGCACGTTAATTAATGCAAACTCTTCAATTTCGTTTGAAATATTTGCTTCAAGAAGTGTTCTGTAAAGCTGGCCTTGTATCGTTTGGTCAGTTGGACGTACAATGGGAATTGGTGGATCATAGTATTGGTTGTAAACTTCCAGTGCAAAGGTTTCGGTGATTTCTTGATCTCCGATTTTGAAATTGACTGTTATATTGAGAGTTATGGATAATATGTCTTTCATATAACTCTCTATATCAGTGGAAGTTTCGATTATACGGTCGTGGTATGCTAGGCTAAATGAATCACGTACTATAAACTTCTGGTCTTTCAAATTGTTTTTCATAATTTTAAGTTCGAGTATTCCACTTTCTATCTGTGGACGTGAATTTGCTGTAAATTTATACTTTGCTATCAAAAAGATAGACCTATATTTACCATTTATCATTCTAGTTATGGGTAAGAATACTCTCAAATTTGCGAAAACGTATTCTCTTTTTTGTAACAAAAGCATTGTTGCCCATGTTGATTGTGAAGTCGAATTAACAAAGTTTGATGAACATTTGGTTAATTGAACAATTAATAATAGTTGTAAAATAATTTTGAATATCATATGATGTAATTTTGTTGTAAAATAAAATTATTTTTTGATGACGTAATTTATTTATGTACACTTTTCTAAACATGATACAACACGATAGTGATGTTAAAATTGTAAATAATTTATCTCTTGTACCGCATGATGAAATTCAAATTTTTTGTTGTATTTTTGGTGAATATTAGCATTGGACTTGAATAAGATGGGATATTCACTTTATTACAAAAATGGTTATCTATCCAAAGTGTAGCACTGTAAATAAATTCGTTTAGTTTGTAAACGATTTTCATATAAATTCATAATAATTACATACAAACACTAACAAAACATAATTTAATGGTTTGTTTTTATTCACATTTATTATTTCCATGATTTCCATAATAAAATATCATGAATGGATTGTATTACAAAAATAAACAAATACACAGTACATTTTAAGTTATCAATTGAATATTGTTTTTGATTCAAATGAATGTAATTTTCTACAAAAATCACAAATAGATTGACAAGGTAATACTAAGAAATCAATATCAGTAATTTTCTTCAAAAATTGATAGGGAAATAAAAATGTATAATTGTATCTAAAAATCTTAATTGTAAAACTTAAGTATTATTTTTAGAATGATAAAATCTAAGAATAATGATCCCCGAACCAAACAACAAAGATACACCACCCAAAACAAACAATGTAACATGCCATGAATTGTTTTCTGTATCTTTTTGTTTATCTTCATCTTTAACATCTTTATCTTCACATTTTATTTCTTCTTTTATTTTAATCGTTTCGTTTTTGTCATTTAATTCTCGAAATTCCATATTATTTGAATCTACTTTATAATTGAGCCTTGTTTTATTTCCTTCACTTAAATTAGGCTTTAACCCTCCTTCAGCTTCCCTACTTATTTTCATGTAATTCTTTATACCATTTTCAATTCCATCATCTTTATTTTTATCAATTATTAACTCGGCGTTGTCTTTGTTTTTGTTTAAGTCTTTATTATGATTATTAATCAAATTTATAGTATCTTTATCTTTTTTGTATGTTAAACTATTATCGCCCTCTTGTTTAATTTCATCGTCATTTTCTTCTTCGGTAATTATTGAATCTGTACTCTTTTCATCTGGATCTCTAGTAATAACTTGCGATAATTTACTAACAAACTTTTTCTTTTTGGATATTTCTTTGCTATTTGATACAATAGGAGTTGATTGTATTGTTGTTAAACTGTCTGTATCCCTTACTATATCAGAATTTCCATCTAAAGCGTTATTAACTGCTTTATCGATATTGTTGTCATATTCTAAGTTAGAGTTATTTGTTATTTGGATTGTTTTATTGATTTCAGTATTTTCTTCTTTATCTTCGAGTTGCTTAGGGTTGGAAACAACTTCGCTTATATGTTTATTTGATTCAATATAATGCTTTCTATAAGCTTTTAATTCGTCACATAATAAAAGGTCCACATAATATTGAGTAGTTTTTGAAGTTAATGGATCTAAAGGCATACTTTCTTTTTTCTTTGTTTTAGTGAACTCGGTTGCATTCAAATTAAAATTCGTTGGGTTTTTGTTTGTAACTTCAACTTTTATTTCTTCTTTTTCTTTAATGGCATTTCTTTTGTCAACCTTTAGCTTTTTAATTTTTTTTCTTTTTCTTATGTTGGCTGCTCTAGTCTTCATTCTTCTTTTTTCAGCTTCTATGTCTCTTACTTTTGTTGTATTATCAAATATTTCAAAAGAACTATTGAATTCACTTTCAGAGTTATCTTGTGGCTGATTTAGATCTTCATTTGCATTGATGGGTGAAATTAATTCCTCAGTGTTTAATAGCGGTGGGTTTACTTTAGGCTCAAAGGACATGAATTTGTACATTTCTACGTTCAGTAGTTCAAATTGCTCTATTTTGTTTGAAATGTTTCCCTCTTTGTGCTTTTGGTAGAGGTTCCCGTACTTTATTTGATCTGTTCCGCGCTCGTACGGACGCATTGGGTCAGAATTTGGATTGTAAAGTTCTAATTGAAACTTCTCGACAACTGACTGGTTTCCAATTCTGAACTTAAGCCTTATACTCAAAGTTAAGGATGTCATATCTTTCATATAACTATCTATGCCAGTGGATGTATCTATTATACGATCATCGTATTCTAGAGTGAAACATTCCTTTAGAATGTTCTTCTGTGTATCCAAATTGTTGTTTACAATTTTAAGTTCGAGTGTTCCACTTTCAATTCGCGCATGTGCATTAACTATAAACTTAAACACTCCACATAAACAAAGAGATCTATTTTTACCTTTTATCCTTTTTTCTATTGGGAATAAAGCTTCTTGATTGTTGAAAATGTATTTTCTTTTTTGTAACAGAAGTTTTATTTTAGGTTTGGGTTTTGTAGTTGACGTAACAAAGTTCGATGAACAATTAGTTAGTTGAATAGTCAATAGGAGCTGTAAAAATATTTTGGTTTTCATATGATGTAATTTTTATAAAATAAAATTACCTGATATCAATGACGTAATTTATTTATGTGAATAGTTTATAAATTTTTTTAACACATGATAATATGTTTAGATTATAAAATAATCACCAATGAAATAAATTATGAATATTAAATGTTTGTAATTTGTTTTTAACGAAACACAACATTGAAAATCAAACTGGACTCTAGATTTAGATTCAAGATACATGTCTTCATTTTACAATCAAATTGTTATGTTGCAAATAACATCTTAAAAATTATTTACACAAAATACAAAGTCTATGAGACCAATTAAATCCCTTTTAATTTCAATAAGGCATAACTGGTTTAAATAAACAATAATCAATTTAAATAATACATTTTTTTTCACCTAATATACAAATACGTATTATTGAACTAAAACTTATATGTATTTATTTATTTATATTATTTCATTCTCTTCTAATTTATTTCCAAATTCATTTTCATTTTCAATTTTACTTTTTTTTTTAATTTCTATTTTTATCTTTTCGTTCATTTCTTTTTTATTTTCAATTAACTCTGGAATTAAAACATCTTTTGTTTTTGTAATTATATTTTTATTCGATCGTTTTATTACTTTATTAAACAAACTAGGGATTTTAATTGTCGTTGTTTTTATAAGTTTTTCTTGTTTGTTTTCACAAATGCTGTCTATAGAATCATTGTTTTCATTAGTCGCTGTGTTTAAGTTCAAAGTATTATCTCTACTTCCACTAATTGGTCTACTATGATCATAGTTTAAGTATTTAACCTCTTCACTCATACTAATCAGTTTAATTGGTTTTCTTTTATTGTTCTTCCCTAATATAATCATTTCTTTACTATTTTGATTTGAATCATTAGATTCTTTAAATCTATTAAGTCTTTTATCTTCAAAGCTTTTAAGTTCTCTTTTATTAATTTTTATCTTCACAATATCACCTTTCATTATTTCCTTCTTTTCATTGGTTTGTGTATTTGAGCTTATTACTTCTTCAAATAATTCATTCATATTTTTAAAATCCTTAAAATTTGATCTGCTTCTCAAAACAATCCAATCTTTTGCATTCTCATTAAACAGTGAAATTTTGTACAATTTTATGTTTTCTGCTGTGCACTTATTTTCCACATTTTTGTAACTATTGAATTTTTCATTCACTTTTAAAGTGTATTCAGCAGACAAATTGATTATACTGCCAAACAGCTTCAAATAGGGGTTGTTGTCCATGAAGTACATTTTTAGAGCGTTGCTAAATCTAAAGGAAGGATTAAATTCGATTGGCAGTTTGTGGTTTATTACTCCTGGAATTTCAACGAGTGAGTTTAGTCTTTGAACGTTTAGACTCTGTTTGAACTTGTGGGTTTTCAGTTGACCTAACAAAGCCTTGGAAATTACTTCTGTGTCTATAGTCTTCCCGTACGCCCCTGAAATCTTCTTATAGACGCTGCTTTTTATGGATTTAGCAAGTTGGTCAGAAGTTACAAGGTAAATGAAGGATGTAGAAAGTTTTGGAATAACTTCGGAATGAAAACTTGGTGTGTTGATGTACGATAAAGCGGATGTAGAAGTTTGGTTGCGTTCTGTTTTTAGCCGTAGACTAAAATTCTGTTTTACTGTTTCAGATTTTAAATCTATGAAGAGCATAACTATGTTGTTCATGTCAATATCTTTAGGTAGATTCTTCCGGCCGTACTTGAAGTTATCAAATGAAGCCTTGTGCAAGTAAAGGATCAAATCATAATTTTGTTCCGTTGAATTGTTGATACAATCTAGTGCATTGGTTGTAATTGAGTTGGATAAAACATGACATATGAATAAGATAGTACAATACACACTAATTATCATTTTCGAATAATATTTATTTTGAATTTAGTAATTTGTTGATGATGTAATTTTGGCAATCAAATATTTATATTTCACATGGTTGAGAATAAAATATAATTAATCTCTATGTTGGTATTGTCGTGGTTCCATCCCGACAAACTGGAATCCAAACTTATTATCCGATAGAGAACTATAATCAATAGAGAGATATTATTGATAGAAGGATATTTTGGGTTCGAGAGCAATTATAAGTAATTATAACAAAAATAAGTTTCAACATTTTTTATAAATTAAAAAAATTACGTAAATGAAATCCTTATTCAATTCAAGGCTTCTAGGCCTTCAGTCACCCGCCGTTCCCGGCAAGTTGAATTCAACAAGGTACAGGGACGTGCCAATGAAAGGAGCGAATCTTCCCGTCACTGGAATCGACGACTACGACACCTCATATCAACCGCGCAAAGAAGCGATCACTTACAAGAGAGAGTTGACAGGTGCAGTGTTCACGGAAGAGCTCTATTACCTCGAAGACATCGAGAAGCAGGATGTACTCACCTGGAAAAACGAGTTCTTAAGAGTTGCAGAGATTTGCGACTGGAGCGAAGCAGTTAGAAAAGACTACCTGATAGCGTTATGCTCACTGACTGTACGCAAGCTGTTTCTGAAAGACGACAACCAGGTTCAGATGCTAATTCGCATCCTCCAAAAGAAGTTCCCACCACAACATATGAGCCGATTCAACAGGAAACTAGTCTGCATTCGTCAAAATCACTACCACGATATCACAGACTACCTAGCCGCAATCGAAAACGTTGTGTTTAGATGGGGAGCCGCCGCTAATGCTACAGCAGGCGAGATGGAGGCGAAGAAAGAAGCAACCTTTCTTCAAGGATTAGCTCCAGAAACACTTGATTTCATGGATCTACATGGAATAACAGGAGTAAGAAACATCTACTTGCGTATTCAAGCGACGGAAAGTAACGTCGAAGAAAGGCTCAAAGAGGACGAACGCAAAGAAGCTATCTTCAAAGAGCACAAAGCCATGAGGGCGAAAGAATACAGTGAAGACGTAACAATAAGACAAAATTCGAAAGGTTTTAAAGAAAAAGGTCACAACGGAAACTACAAGAAACCTATCAGGCCAGAGTCCAATGGTAATAGATATTGTTCTTACCATCGCACCGATTCACACTCAAACAGCGAGTGCAAAGCGCAAAATTCCTCTAAAACTTCACGACCACAGCGAAACAACCACGCTGACAGGAACAACAACGATGAAAGACGAGGAAAGGGATCTTACGAGAACCCATAYATACTCTTATGCGAATGGAAGACTTCTTCGACATCTGTTTGATATATAAGACCAAATCATTTGTAGATTTGGTTTAAAAACTCGAAACGGAGCAGAATTTAAAGTAAAATTGTAAAACACATTTTTCCCAATCAGAGGTTAAAACATTATAGAATGTATTGTAAAGGTTAGATATGATAAATGAAACAAATTTACAGTCATATATTAAAATATAATCCTTGTAAAAAGTGGAAAATTTCGCAGATTTGTATGAAATGTTTACGCTACATAATTTGATTGAATACGAAATTTGAAAATTTAGAATATTTTTCAAAATCAAGTTTTGTGATTTTCTAAACGATTTAAACCAGTTTAACCCGGTTTAACCATGTTAAAACAATGTTCCGGTCAAAACGTTTTATCCACCACCTAAAACCGGTTTACTATGATTCTTCCCCAAATTTTGWATCAAATAAAGGAACCTTTGGAAAATATAAAAAATGATAATTTATATATTTCAGGAAATTTAAACAGCGTTATAGAAAAAATGTATTAATTAAAATAATATTATTTATTTATTAACATAAAGTCTCGGATCTGAGATTAAACCACTGAAAATATAAAGTCAATTCAAATGATTGAATTTATATTTATATTGCTCAATATAAACAAAGAAAACTTATACCTTTTACTTATATTCTTCATCATTGTTGTTATGCCTCATCAAATAAATGTAGATAAGAATTAGCATTGTCATTACTGTAAAAATACAAATTCCAGAAATTACAATCGGTAATATATTCAATCCTTTTGATTTCTTCTTCTTTTTGGTTTTTCGTTTGTTAATTTTTCTTTTATTGAATTTCGGGTTCATTATGCGTGTACTCGTTCTACTATTCTTTTTGTTTGTTATTTGCTCCGTAAGTCGAAAAGAGTCCTCAAAGGCTACAGAGCCTCGGTGTGAGTTGCTATCTGTTTGAAACTTTAAATCGCCTATATCATTTGAGAAAGACTTTATCCTAGTGATTGTAATTACTATTTCCTCGGAGTCTGAAAAACCAGATGAATCGGAAACAATGATTAAATTCTGGCCAGAACCCTGCTCGATATCTTCTAATGAAAGTATTGTATTTTCTTTGTTTTTTGGCTTTGGTTCAGTTTTCTGTTTGTCGATTTTGTGAGTGTTTTGTTTTTTTCTTGCAGACATGGGTGTTTTGCATGTTCCAAGTTCGGCCTTTGGTTTTCTTAATAGGTTTTGGGACAGCATGTGTTTTGTGTTGGATAGAGGCTTCGGGTTCTTCTGGGTACAATGTTTTCTGTTCGAAGTAGATATAGCGGTATCAGATAGAATAATAAAAAGCAGAACAAGATGTATATGGCCATGGTGGTTTGATCGACTGTTCATTAACTGTTTAAATGTTGTTGGTTATTTGTAGTCATAAAATTGTCATTTCCAAATTTAAATTTCTAAAAACACAAATGGATTTCTGGACGCCATCTCTTATCAAATCCCTGAATTCCTTCTTCAACTCAGAATCCAAACCCATTTATATATTATACGGGCCGAAGAACTACAACAAAGCAACAAATTTGTTAAGATATTTTCAAACGAACAAGAAGAATCAACAACTCACTATATATCTTGAAGAAATATCAAAGACCGACGAAATAACTGCATGTATACTAGAACACATCGATAAGCCATCTAATGATATATCTATAGAATCACTGACCAAAAGCATGATTGAACAAACTAAACATGAAGAACTGGACATCATTTTTGTCAATTCCTCGGAAAACAACCTAATTTTAAAGAGCTTGTTTGCTTATATCGAACAACTTTTGATAATGCGCACTTTCCTTACTTACAAACTAAAGTTACTGTTTGTATTTGATACATTTCCTACTTCTTTGATATCAAACAACTTCAAATTAACTATATATGAAAAGAGTACTACATTCAAAATACCGCCTATAAACAAATCCATTTTAATTGAGGAAATTGAAAGAACAATAGTAAATCATATGAACACAATTGCGGTAGAAAGCAAAAATAAAAAACAAACGGTCAACAAACTAAAAAATAAAGCAGCAGATTACATTTCGTCTGCACTATTTAATACCATGACAGACCCAGGCTTCTACACAAACACTACCAAAAGAATAATAACCAGCTTTATGGAAGATGTAGAAGAAAATGGAGATGACTTTCTGTATTTCTGGAAGAAGGAAGTTACCGGGGCAATAACAAGTTGTCTGACATCTAACCATACAAGAAGAAATACTAGACTGTGCGACGATACTTCTGTTCTCAATAAAACAGAGCGAATACTTTACTTAGCTGTATTTTGGTGCAATAATGTAAACCAATATTTCGATGACAACGTGTTTTCGAGTAAGAGAGAAGGGAAACAAACTCTGAAATACAGGACAAAGACTAAATACTTTACAAAAGGGAGATTATTTAAAATGTCTAAATTGATTGGAAGTCGATACATGAATAACTATCGGATTGATAATAGAAGTGTTAATAATGCAATCAAGAGCTTCAAATATTGTAAAATAATATACGAAACAAACAATGGCAAAAGCTTTAGTTCAAAAGTTAGCTTTAACGGTGTTCTGACAATAGCAGATGATACGGGAATCAAAATACAACCATGGAGGTCGTTTTTGAAGTAAACAAATCATTAAGTTAATTGTATAAATAAGATTATTTTAATATACAGGAGTTTTTGTTTTATGATTTTTATTTTGTTTATTTTATATTACGGTTGTTAGGTTTATTTTCTTGTGAATTATGTGGATTGAATGAATTTTATTCTCGTAACTGTGTGTCAATAGAAATAAATATCATTTCCGGTATTGGGATAAGTTATTCTGAAATAATTCATCAGTGTTTTATAAAAGTTTGTTGCTTCTAAGAGTTTTACAATGGGATAAAGAAGTTTCTGATTGAACTAAGAGTTCTTTTCTGTTGTTATTTCCAGAAAATTCTCCTATGTCTTTTAAAGTACAGCTTATATATTCTCTATTCATAAAAGCCCCCTATAAAAGCTTCGAAATAACACAGTTCCTTTTCAAAAAGTAAAAATTTAAAATTTATGAACTTTGGAAGAAACAACTACGGAAGAAGCTACAACAACCGAGGTAATCAAGGAAATGTATCTGAGTTCGACAAATTCATAGTAAGCCGTCGAGTAGAGATTTGCGATACCAGAGGTAGACTAAACACACACGACAGACAATTCTTGTTCAAACATCAGAAATTGGAAACAGGACTCAACTTCAAGAACTACAACGACATTCCCATAACAGTGACGGGTGCTTCCATCCCGAACACCACCAAATTTTCAGAACTATCTCTTCACAACCAACTGGCCGCGAATCTGTCTGAGTGCGGTTACGAGGACATGACTCCAGTGCAGAAAGCTTCGCTGCCACTGGGTCTTGGCAAGTATGATTTGCTCACATGTGCACAAACAGGAAGTGGAAAGACTGTCGGGTTCTTGGTTCCATTTATCCAAAGAATAATAGAAATGAATGCATCGGGAACGTATGGCGACAGGTACAAAGAAAGGCAAAGAAACTACTGCCACTTCCCTTTAGTACTTATACTTACTCCCACAAGAGAGTTAGCAAAACAAGTCTACGTACAGGCGATTCGATTATGTCACGCCACCGGAGTTATGCCTGGTTTAGTTTATGGAGGAATTTCCAAGTCAATGCAGCTACGGGAACTAAGACAAGGAGGAGTCGACATACTTATAGGAACTCCTGGAAGAGTAAATGACCTTATTTCAAGCGGTGACATTACACTGAGCAACGCATTCGGATTAGTGTTAGATGAAGGAGACAAGATGCTTGATATGGGATTCCATGACCAAATATTAGAAGCTACTAATAATGGGAACTTCCCACCCAGTCCTACTTACAAAGACTTCGGGTACAATAACCAAAACAATCAGAACAGTCAGGGAGAGAACATCAGAGCGTCCGAAAGACAAGTGTTTTTATTCAGTGCAACTTTTCCAGATGAAATAAAGAAACTCGCAAACAATTTCTTAGATGAAAACAAGAGCGCATTCGTCTCTGTAGGAATTATTGGGGCTACAAACAAAGACATAAAGCAACATTTCGTACATGCGGGAGATGAATATGGAAAATCGGAGAAATTGACTGAGATAATAACTTCTACTCTTCAAGAAGGTGAAAATAACAAACTTCTCGTATTCGTTAATATGAAAAGAACCGCAGATGAGTTGGAAAGATCATTAAGAGATAAAAGAGTAGCAAGAGTTGCTGCAATACATGGGGACAAGTCACAGGATGCAAGAGATAGAGTACTTGAGATGTTCAAGGGTAACAATGTAAAAGTACTTGTTGCAACAGACGTTGCAGCTAGAGGGTTGGACATACCTTGTGTCAGTGCTGTTGTTAACTATGATTTAGCACCAACTACCGATGACCACGTTCACAGAATAGGAAGAACAGGCAGAGCAGGTAACACAGGAAATGCATACACATTAATTTCCGACAACGAAAATAAAAACTTATTTGAACTGGTTAAGATGTTGAAGAAAGAAGGGATTGAAGTGCCACAATTCATGGACAAACTTTCTTATGAAAGTCGAAACAAATTTTCAAAGTTTGGTAGAGGAGGAAGAAGAGGCGGAGGAGGATTTAGTTTTGGTAGAGGAGGAAACAGTAGATTCGGAGGTAGAGGAGGGGGTTCCTATGGAGGAAATAGAAACAACAATAATAGCAGGTGGTGAGCTTATTAATTATTCTATTAAATGAATTACAAGTATTACTTGAAGAAGGACGATTTCAAAAGAAAGAAACAAACGAACTGTAATTGATAGCGTAGATAAATATTATATTTATTGAAATATTTATTAGTTATTAATTTCAGTGTTCGTTTTGTTTTATTGGTATGTTTTATAAATTGATAAAAATAAAGAATTTTTAGATTAATTTTCTTTATTTTAACTTTATTATATTTATTCATTCAATTTTAGATATATAGTAAACTATGAAGGTTTAACCGGGTTTTGTCCCAAAATGCCTTGGAATGGCTAAGATTAGAGTGACTAAGACATATAAATTCTCTTTATATATTTTGGTAACAAAAATCTTAATTTGTTGTTCCTCCAAGGGGGCCCTTGGTTGTATCATCCACCCGGGAAAATCATATAAAACGTATTGATAATGTCTATTTTCATCTATAAAAAACGAATGGCGAATTATAAATACAAGTAAACCCATGGGAAAACATTTTAACCACAGAGTTCGGTTAATAAATGGGAATAATCACAATTTAAAGGTATTTCAAAATTATGTTGTAATTTTACTAACACTAGAATGTTGCCCACCCAAAGAACTAATAAAACAATGTATAAGCGATTGTTTTTGGACAAATTCAATATTTTCACGATCCTGTATCATTTTCAGAGCCCCAGAAACACTTAAACAGTAAAATATTTTTAATTAAATTGGTCCAAACCCCCTAAAAATCGGCTAAGAATGGAGTGATAAAGTCTTAAAATGGGCTAAACCTTCATAGTTTACTGTAGTACAAAATATCCGAAATAAAAACCGGTTTTTGACGATACCCAACATTGTTAAATACCCAGGTTTTGAGTCTCCGGACTTTCGGTTTTGGAAAACCCTATGGAAGGCACTCTAGCCGATACAACACTCAACTATGTGTTCAGCAAGGATTATAAAAGTTTCACATTGTGGGAAGAAGACTTGAAATCGTTATCATCACAATTGAATAGCAGGATCCGAATTTCACATTCGCAATATCTGCCGAAAACTATTACTAAGAACGGTAAATCGATAACTAACCCACTTTTCTCTGTGTTCAAATACCGTACAGTTTATTATGAATGTGAGTTTGGCAAAGTAATGCACTCACGAGGTAGGCAGGGCGAACGAGGGCACCAATGGACTAGTAAGAAACACAACTGTCCGTTCACCATCCACATCAAGTATAGGAAGGGAAGACTGATAGTTGCCGACTATGATCTTGCCCATAACCATGCTCTAGACCTAACTTATCACAAACCGAAAATTGATGTGCAAACAAAAGTTAAACTCGCCGAATTAAAGAAATATAAGGCCAATGTACAGGGTTGGGTTTAAGACCGTCCATAACCTTTTGTACAGGACAAGTGGTTTAATCCAGGTTTAAACCTGGTTTAATCCTGTCCAAAACCCTTTTTTCAGGTTACAATATTTCCTAATTTTATGATAGATGTTTAATTTATTAAGAATGTAATATAAAAAATTTTGAGTTTATTGTTTTTCTGGCGACAAAAAATTAAGCTTTCAGACCAAATATTATGATCATTTGGTGACGATTTTGGAAAAGGTCATTTCACGTTTCAATTTCAGACMCATCGAGCCCCTACCAAACAGGAGGTTTAAGACGTCTTTTACGTCCAAAACCTTTTGGACAGGACGGCAAAAACCGGTTTAAACCATGTGGTTTAAACCTCCCAACCCTGCCAATGTATCCCTTTTTGCGGCAGATCTAGTATCTAGAAAAAGCACATTTTATAGTTGTAAAGAACTAAACAAGATGGTAAATGATWCTTTAAGTATTTTCATCGCTTTTAACATAGTCGAGCAGTTAT
>JASNJN010000029.1:0-43857 GCA_030180075.1 Mikrocytos mackini | reverse complement strand
AAAATTATCTCAAAAATACAAACGGCCTCGTGGTGGTAAGCATGCCAATGTGCCAAACTTGCCAAGTATCCAATTGCATTTGCGTCTTTCTTATATAGTTGAAAGAGCATTCTCCTAAAGTATCTGAACCTTGCCATTATTTAAAATTAAGTTTTGAAAAACTAAGTTTATATTGTATTTAAACGGTCTATATGCCTTTTCAATTGCCAATATCCATACCTATCTAGAAAATTAAAATTTTACATAAAAATCGAAATTAAAACTCGTGTAATTAATCTAAAATTTATGCAAATTAGGTTTTAAACTCGTATTTTTTAAGTGGTATTGTAGCATATGGCTTTTAAAAATTATTATTTTCAAGAATTCTCAGCTTATGATTTTAAAAAATATTAAATTTTAGATTAATTACACGAGTTTTAACCGAGTATATAAATTTTGAGTTAAAAAAATGGGTTTCCCGTCGAATTTTGAGGCATCCCAAAAAACTCGGGGGAAAATCATAAACTTGGGGGGAAAGTATTAAATTTGGGGAAGAATCAGACTTTTTTGGCGATGTTTTTGAAAAGTCCGAAAAGAGGTTTATTTTGCTAAAAATTATTAAAAGTATGTTTTAAACATTCTAATAACCCACAAACTTATTTGTTTTAGATACTAATTTGTGGAAAAAAGCATAAATTTGTGGAAACACCAAAAACTTGGGGGAAAATCGTAAACTTGAGGAAAAAGTACAAAATTTGGGGAAGAATCATAGTAAACCGAAACAAGGAGGGGTTCAAGTAGAGTTTCAAAAATAAAAGACAAACCTGATTAAATCGGGTAATGTTCTATAAGAACTTTATAATAAATGGTTAACGAAAACCAATTTTATAGACTTGGGAAGTATTTAAGGCATGAAGCCAAAAGACCAATCCCGTTCAAATGACAAAGTCTCGTATAGAGCCCTTATAAAAGGATTATTAAAACGATGTAATAACAAAAGGGTTATTTAAATTTTTAATTGTACGAGCAGAGATAACGACGAGAAATGGTCACATTGGTTATATTAAATAATTATAATGTTATCATGAATTTTAAAAAAATGGATATTTTTGAATAAATGTTCTTATGAAATTCATTGTTTTATTTTTCAAAAAACTTGACTTTGTCCAAAATATCTGGCTTTATGTTACCCTACTAATAAGATTGTCGAGTCCTGGTCACTTTAGTTGCTACAATCTAGGATATTTCACCTCCGCGCTGGGGTTATTTTGACCCTGTGAAGATAATGATACCTGGATTTCTATATGTACTATTATAAATCATGTAAAAAGGTAGAATCCGTGTTTTGGATTTTTAAATAATTAAAGTGTTACTCACATATTATATATTTTGAAAATTAGTGTATACTCATTTTTAGTAATCATTAGGGCAACCAAAAGTCTATAAACGCAATTCGATTATGTGATCATAACAACGTATAATAATACTTATAATTGCATCCATATATAAATATTTGTTTATATGAAAAAGTTATTTCAGCGATAACTGACTTTTTTATTTATAAAAGCAATATATGCAATTTGTAGCCTTTTTAAAACGCAATAAAGCATTTTTTCAAAATTTTAAATTTTTTAAATTCCACAACAAAAACTCCCCATGTCAGAAAATATTAAAACATCCGTTAACATTATGATATCCCTATTATAAATACGCTAAAATAGTTCAAGACAAATCGATTAACTTTAACCATCAAATTATCAAAGAAATTAACACTTAGATAAAATTTTAAATGAGCGTGTACAACTGAAACCGGTCCCTATGTCCCTATGCCCACTATCTAGACGCTACGAGAGGACACGAGTGCCAACAGCCACAAAAAGTGCCCACAGCCACAAAAAATGCCCACAGCCACAAAAATGTTCCACTATCAATAATTTGAATTTTTTATTTATTTTTCGAAAAAAATAAATGTATCTAGAAAGTTTATTTTGGTATTTAGAATAAATTATTTTTTACCAAGATATTGTTATTATCGTTCCATAAATCGATATTAACATTATTTTGGAATTTGAATAAATTTGTATTTTATCATAAACTATCCTGTCTATATTACATATTTTCTATATATAATATCTCTCATTTATTTATATATAATTTAAAATTAATTTTGTTTCGATTAATCAGATTTTTGTGATTTTGAAAAAAAAATTTGTGGCTGTGAAGAATGGTGCCCTACGAGAGTACCCCATGGGCGGATCCCCGAGAAATGACCTCAAACTCTTACAAATGCGAGTTAAATAAATCTAATAACAAACTATATTTCAAATTTTATTGAAACACAATAACATAATTCAAAAAACTGTTATTACACAAATTAACACAAGTAAATAATTAATTGGTTAATTTTCCGGATATAATATAAATTTATGAAACACAGTATTTAATTGTATTCTCAGATATTTAACTTAATAAAAATTTATTAATTAAAAACCGCCATCATAATAAAACTTTTAAACATATAACTTTCCTTTCATCATCCTTTTTGGTTCCCGGCCCGTCTGTCAAAGAAGTTGTTTCCCACTAAGACAGTTTCTTTCAACCAAATGGGTTCTTTATTGTAAATATTCGAACTTTTGTTATTTCCTTGACTTATTGGTAACATGCCTAATAAATTGCATCAAAAATTCAGTGGTCATACTAATCATGTTTTGGTAGAGCTTCTTTGATGTAAACCTTTTTGTTTTAGACTATCTCTTCTACCATTTATTTAATTTGTTCATAAGAAGGTTGCAGAATTAACGGCAGTCCAATATTATGTGTATACCTCTGTGCGTTGTAATAACTTGTGTGAATCAGATGCCTGGAAGCTTCCCCAAATTCCTGAGTAAAAAATGATGCTGAAGGAGACAATAGAGAGGAAGTTCTACCATATAACAAATGCAACCCCCTCTTCCATATAGTTCTTTGTGTCTTCAATTTTAAATCATTCCCCTTCGCTTTGAAATGTTTGTGGTTGTTTATTCATCGGACCGGCTTGGTATGTTCCTTGTAGTTCGAGTTTAAAACGCTACGAATAAAAAGTAGACTCCTGAGAGTGTGCTTTCCTGTATCAGATGGAAACCATAGTAAATCTAGACTTCGAGGGTTTTAATTTAGTCGATGAGTTGAAAGTGAGATTCTTGTGACAATGCCATCAATTGATATGAAGAATTCGAGGCTGGCCCTTACGAAGTGTTGTTATTTTGTGGTTAAAGTTGACATTATATTTGGTCTTGAGAGAAATTAGCTGGCAGAATTCCAAAATATCGCTTGATGTGTCTTCTAGAACTGCTAAATGTCAGGATATTGAATGGGTTAGAGTAATGTACTCCCTGGGATTTCTTTAAAACAACACTCTATTTGGTCAAAAATATATTTTTTAAAAGGTAAATATGGATTTTTTATGAAAATTAAAAGTGTTAACCTATCGTTTATAATCAAATAATTATCAAAATTTTCAAGATTCAGTATTTGAGTACACCAAGGAAAAATTTTATTTTCAAAAAATTTTTTTAATATTTGGAGAATTGTATTTTTGCATATTCAATTATTGTTTATTCAACCTCACATAAAAAGCTATTGTCTTGATATAACAATTAAACTTCCCTGGACTTAAAAACCTTAATTATAAAATTGCATATATTAATTCATATTAAAAGTCAAGTGTTTATTAAAGATCTATACATTCAACCCCCAAGAAAATAGATTAAATTCAATTTTATTAACCTTTATCAGACAAAATATCAGCTAATTTTATCGACAATAACAGAAATTATTCGGGATTTTATATGCAATAAACAACAGGTTTTAATGACAATTTTTATCATTTTAACCCGTAATTTTTAGTTGCCCTATTTATAAGATGTTTCTTCTGAATAAAAACTCGATATATCTCCGAATTTAGATATTTTGCTTCTCCGGCATTTGTTGGTATGAATTCCAGCAATAGTGAAATGACCAAAAAAGTTGGTAAGAACAAATATAAAGAATATAATCCGAAGATTCTAGGCCGATTTTTTATTTTCAACTACTTTTGAAATGAAATAAATTTTTGGGGGGTTGAGAAAATAAAACAACAATTCTTAACCAAAATAATTTTCAAACAAAAATTATCGATTTCCATGTATGCAAAGTTTTGAAAAAGTGTATGCTAAATTTTGAAAAAGTGTATGCATCATTTTGAAAAGGTGTATGCTAATTTTGAAAAAGTGTATGCTATATTTTGATAAAGTGTATGCTAATTATGAAAAAGTGTATGCTAAATTTTGATAATGTCTATACATATAGCAGAATTCAAGAAAAGATCAGCATTTTGGATATACTTTTGTTATATCATAACTTTTTTGAAGCAAATAACATGTGTGTTGACATTTGGCCCATTTTCAGATTCGGGTTTTTGGCAAACTTTTTAATATCACATTTATGGAAATTATAGTGGCGGACCCCCTGTTTTTTGGTGATATTAAAGAGGTGTGATCTTATAAAGTGTGCTTTAACGAGGGCCCACTGTATGTTGAAGCCCTTATTGTTCTAATGCTGAACCAAGCTTATTATGAGGTCAATAAAAAATTCTGTGAAAACTGGTTTTAAGGAAATAATAGTCATACTCTTTGGAATTATCATTTATAAAAGTAACAACTTGATTAAGTCTTTTATTAATTCTTTTAGATAGTTCCTTTTGCAAGTTTAAATGTATAATCATTAGGGCTCCCAGAAATTGCTTTTATATTTATATAGGAAATTGCCCTAAAAACATGCATTATTTGTGCCAAATTGCCTCTAAAACGATGAAAATCCATCCATTTTATTATAAAATTTGGAAAATTTCTTCCTAAATAACCTGAAATGACAAAATAATTCTGATTATGTATTAATAACGATATTAAATAACTATTAATGATTAATATGGCGAATTTAATTTTTGATTTTTTCGTCGAAGATTTTTATTTGAATTTTGCCAGATTAAAAACTCAAATAATTCCATTTATTATCCAAAACTGCTGTTATTTTAGTCAATTTACCTAAAAATTGCCCAAAATTGCTTTATTGCCTTTTATTGCTTTTAAATATCGCTACCAGGGGCTCTACGGGACCTGAAAATCGTTCTAGAGCGTTAAAAGGACGTAATAATAATCATATGCAATTTTGAAAAAATTGCTTTTTGGGAGCCCTAATAATCATAGCAATCGAAGTTTTGTCTTTCTTTAATACTTCACTAACATGTTGTAGTATGGTATTAGCTTGTATCAATGTAAGATCAGATCTACTTAACGCTTCGATTTCAACTTCAAATACGCATAAGACTCTGGAAAGATCTTGAAGAGAAGTTATCGCCTGTTGCGAGAAATAAACATAGATATTTTCTTCTAAAATAACCTTTTGAATTGTTTCTGCATTATCAATGAACCCGTTCAACATGGCTATTAAACTATTCCATCTAGTACGCACATCAAGATTGAATCTTTTAAACTCCAAAGCTCTTCGAATTTCTTCTGATCTTCGTATAGTTTTTATTGTCTTTCTAACCATTTCAATAAGATTTTTCTTTTTGATAATGTTTGTTATTCTTTTTGTCAACTCTTTTTCTTGTTCAAATTCATCTTCTTTGATTTGCGCACACTCATTACGAAATCCTCATCCACATCCTCGCCATCTTCTTCTTCTGTATGATCGTGTCCATCATCCTTTGTTGATATGTTGCTGTCCGTTTGATCCTCGTTATATTGACAGGAAAGATTTTGTGATAATTTTGAGTTTTCAATTTTTTATAATAATTTTGAAAACAAGAAACGACCGTAGCACTCCTACGCTGATTAGCTTCTTTATTCTTTGAAGGATATATGGATTTGACTATAGCCAAGTGCAATGTATGGCCAAAGCATAATACAGTCATCCCTGGTTAAAAGCACATTTTTGGTAATTTTTCAAATTTATGTGATATTAACCAGGTGAAATTTGAATGGTGGTTTAAATCCGTCTATCGGTTACATATAGTAGAATCCGAGAAAAGATCAGCATTTTGGATATACTTTTGTTATATCATAACTTTTTGGGGGTACATAACATATGTGTTGACATTTGGCCCATTTCCAGATTCGGATTTTTGGCAAACTTTTTAATATCACATTTATGGAAATTATAGTGGCGGATCCCCTGTTTTTTGGTGACATTAAAGAGGTGTGATCTTATAAAGTGTGCTTTTAACCAGGGACCACTGTATATGTGTAGTATGTCCCGTAAGCGACGCGGGCAAGCGGAGTTCAAGAAGTAGCGAAAAGTTCGACATTGTCTTGGACCAACGGGTTGCGATCTTTAAGGGAAAGGAGAAAACAACCCAGATGCCAGAYAATAATRTGTCTAAATTTCGATTTCAAATTTTTCCCCAAATTCGAATATTTGAATTTGAATAAATTATAGGGGAAAAATCATTCTCGATTCCCGGGAAATAAAAAAATGGATTCCCGTTTCCCGGGAAATTGGAAACTCTAATTAAGACTTTTCATATTAAAAATACTCATTAAGTTTCGTTAATATCATTATTGCAGCAATCTTTTGTTTGGAAGCTGTTAAGTTATGTTGCTAATCATATCCAATATACCATTTGGGGACTCTTTTATGATCACCAGTGTCTTAGAGAACAATTTTATTTGTTATATTATTAYGYCHTATGTGAGATTTTTAACCAACCCATGTTAACTTTTCACTTTTAATGTACAAAAGGAAGATTTCTGGAAGGAATTAACTCCGAGCTGGAAATAAATATTAAATTCGCATGATTGGTTTCACTGATATGGAACTTCTCACAGAGGACATAAATACAAAAATTTCCCAGGGTTTTCAAACATGACTTAACTTTACAAAACCATAGGCATGCTGAACAGCAAATTTGAACAAGTTTTACAAAAAATTAGTTGTGTAAAAGAATCTGACCCAAACATTCAAATGTTCTATAAGCTTTTCAATAAAAACTCCGAAAATACATCCTCTTCCATAGTAAATTTGTGTCATTTTTGAAAGTTTGTTTTTAAGTTTGTGTGTTGAATAGAAGAAATCCCCTATATCCTTTGGAATGTTCTCCTTGTTTGGTAATGTTGTAGAAAGGCATGAGTATAAGAATTAATGCCTCTATCTTGCCTTTATTTTCATCTATTATAAATTCCTTTACATCGTCATTAGAGTTCCCAAAATTCTCGAACCAAAAATTTATCGAGAATCGAGAAACGGATTTATGGCCATATTTCCCGGGAAATGAGAAAAAATTCTCGAAATTCTCGAAAATTTTCGTGAATTTTAGACGTAAAATGCCCAGTTCCCGGGATTCGAGAAATCGATTCCCGGGAATTGGGAACTCTACATCGTCATCAATATCGTCGTTTGCTATACAATTTATATAGTTGGTACAATTAGAGTTAAATTTAGTCAAAAGCAAATATAGAAAATTCCATCTTATCTCTATAGACATCTGTACGTAATCAACAGATTTTTTGATTTATTTTTTTTGAAGTGCATTCCAACAGAGGTAACATCTTTTATGAATAGCTTTAAATTGGCACATTTCTTAAGGGAATTAAGAATTATAAGCTTAAGTAGATAGACACAATATCTGATTGCCATGAACTACTGATTGACAAATACACTTGTGTCGTTATTATCATTAACCAGTTCTTCTAGACATTCTAAGCCCAGAAATTCGGCTTCATTGAAATCGTCCCCATTCATTAAAGCTACCAGATCTTTAAAGCATTCTATGGCACAACACATTGCAGTACAATAATTGGTGGTAGCTCCTGTGAGCTTAGTCAAATCAAGAGACCATTCTAATGTCAAATTTACAAGATAATCTGTAACTATAATAGAGCGTTGATTGTCCAATTCAGTTAAATCGATCGACATTTCTCGTGTGTTACATTGGTTATCAATGAATTTGATCTTTGTACCCATCGCAAAATGATTTTTACTGGTCTATATGTCTAAAGATAGTGAGAAATAAGGGCAATCATTTATTTTTCTTGGGCAGATTCTTGTACTTCGATAAACTCTTCTTTTATCAGTTTACTTAATGTGGGAACGGAAGGAACTTTTATATGTGAAAAGACATTTCTATGAAGTGTTACAAAGAACGGGCCATTAAATATGTTAAATGGGTAAGATGAACCATAAACAGCCTCTGTCAAAACATCGTTTTCCTTTAATTTCTTTCTTTCTTTCTTTCTTTCTTTCATCATTAACTATTTATTGGGAAATGTGATAATTATTTGGCTATTAATCGTCGCCCCACATTTTCTTGCCATTCCCACACTAGGATCAATTTATCATGATTGTGATCAGTAGGGTTCGGAAAATATGTGATAAAAATGATCAAATATGTGAATAATATGTGATTTTTAGAGATTATAGAGAAAAATCTAAAATTTGAGGATACTCAGATATGGTATACCTAAAAAATTTCCCTAATTTATAAAGGATTCTACATCGAATTTTACACAAAATATGTGACCACAAGTTTAGTCACATATATTCCGAACCCTAGTGATCAGAATTAGGACGAATGATACCATCTCACGGCTGCACACTCACATTAGTCCCATATCATGCATATTTGTCGCTTTCGGTGAATACTCTGGTATAGGTTTTTGTAAAATTTTAAAACAGTTTTTTGGGTTTTTTTCCGAGCCTAACGAACAAAAAAAAATCATAAATACTGGTCAATTATTACATATTATCTGTTTAGTGAACGAATATAATCATATCCACATAGTTGAATGGCTGACTAATATTTAAATCGCAGTAACTTTGAAGTTTAATTTTATCACTAAATATGCCATGTACGATAAAATATATTAAATTTTAAAGATAAATTTTGAAAATAATTACAAATATTAGGTTCTGAAAGCTAGGAAATCGAGTTTACACATTTATATGATTTTATTGTTTGAGATTTTAAAATTTTTTAAATTGGGAACGCGCTTGCAATATTCAAGAATATAGAGTGAATTTTCGTATTAACCGATCTAAATTAGGCATTTAGAATCAAAAGAGCGCAAAGTGACATTTTTCAAAATGGAAAATATTAGGCCTCATTAATGAAATATATTGATCCTGATACTTTTGTTTGAAGTTGGAGGTAATTGATTTTTGTTAGTCATAAATATAATTAATAAAATACATTACCCATCTAATATTTAAAGACGGAGTATTTTACACTTATCAATCTATATTTTCACTTTTAGAAATCACTCTGCGCTCTTTTGATTCTAAGTTCCTCAAATAGTCTTGGTATCTGTGAAAAATCAGATTACATCCGTTATGATGTGTAAAACACCCTATAATCACCAATAATCGCGCTAAAATGGAATATTGTGGGAATTGGAAGATATTGTGGGAATCGGAAGAAAGTGTGGAAAATGGAAGAAAAGTGGGGGAATAAGATTCCGCATTATAAATAGCATTATGTAGAGATATGGAACTATAAGTATAGCTTAGCGCCACTAGTTCCTAACCAAACACGTTGTTTGCTTCAACTGCCATATTAGTTGTTTGAGAAGGTCCTGGAATAAAGGTATTGTTGCCAATAGTAGGTCCAGAGTGACTTGACAATGTAAACCGTGCTTTCTCAGTGGCAATGTGTAATTATGAGCTTTTAGAATGTCTTCAAGTGTATAAATCGAGCTGTTTGTTGTTGTTTGTTGAATGCTTGTCTTCTTTTTTTTTCTTTTTCTTCTTCTTCTTCGTTCAGTGAATGTTCTGTTTCTTCATTTAACAGAATCTCATATTTATGAAGTTTATGAGGGTGCATTCTTAGTCATCTTTGTGTCTTAAAGTCATCAGAATAATGGATACATTATACCATTAGAAAACTTAAAAATTTAAAAATAACAAGTTTGAATAAGCTTAAACTACAAAACCAAGAAACTACATAACTTCTAACCAACTCATATAGCAAATTAACAACAAAACCAAACCACATACTGGTTTTTATAAAGAATAAGGTCCATATAAATTTATCAAAATTCGTTACTTCGTGTTTTTGACAAATTTTTAATGTATATCAAAATTGCGTATTAAACGATTGGATACAGCGAAAATTATAAAAAATATTACATCATTATCTCATTCAATTTTTAAACTTTGAATTCGAACCTTCATTCACGATATTAAATTTTCAAATAAACGAGCAGAGCTTTATTTATCGTCACAGTGGCAATATTTAAAAACTTTAACAACAGTAAATCATTATCATAAATTAAAATGTTCTTCTTTACAAAGTTTTATTTATTAAAATTTTATAGCTTCAAAAGAGTTTTCGAATCTATTTTTGAATTTCTCCGTTGTTCCAAAAATAGAATAGTTCGCTTCTTAAAATAAAGTCAAAATTCCCAACTCACATAACACATGGTTTTAGTTTCTACTACAATGTTTCAATTCATTGCTTGGCTGGAATTTGTCATCCACATTCCTAATTCTATTACAATTGTGTATCGGTACATGCAATTCAAGAAGCATGGGACAAAGAAAGACACAAAATTGAACTTGCTATGGTATCTTTTCATGTTGTTCATTCTAAATCTATGTTTTACTGCCTTTTTATTTTCAACAAAGCCCCTTCTCCCAAAGGGAAGCTTTAGAAAGTTTGTGACCAATACTCGCTACATTCTTGGCCAAGGTTGGTTTTTCATATTCACTGCGATACAGATAACACTAATTCTAATAATAAGAGAAACACACTTCAGGAGTACCAAGGCCAAAGACAAGCGCAACAAAGCCATACATTATCTGTATTTAATTCCTGTAATTCTCTTTTTATTCAATATTCCCACATATGCAAACGTCAAAGGGTCTTCGGACCAATTGGAATATGACACACAGATTCTGAGCAATGTGGGGGCCTTTCTATGCGGTATGCTTTCTTTCGCATGTTGTTTCTGGCTGCTAAAGGAGTTTGACGATCTGAAGAAAATAGTGGACGGTCATCAATACGCAGCTCACAAGAACGAAACCAATAATAGGATATGGAGAACTTTCCTGTACGCTAACCTGTTTGTTGGGTTTTTGCTAGGCTGCTTTACGATAGTTGATAACATAGACGACGTGTTTGTGTTTAGGTGGTTGAATCAGGACGTAGTGGGCGATATCCCCGATGGAATGAGGAATTACTGTAAGGCAAGACTGCTAAATACTCTTATCAAGCTGATTTACGCACTGGTTATTCTGTTTTTATCTCCTCAGGTAAAAATGAAAGTTAAAAAAATAAATTTAGAGGTGGAACCCAAGGCTGGAATGGCTAAAGGAAATAATGAACACTCGGTTGATTATAAAGGATTTTAAATAAGTTTTGGTTTGTTATAGATACCATTGGTTGATCCACGTCTATCTAGAAAACAAAGTTGGATCATTTTCTATTTTTCATAACAATGTTCATCGTACATTATGAAAACATGTAAATTATTTATAATAAAATTTCCACGGTGTTATTTATCATATTTAACATAAAATATACGTTTGTCTTATTCTCTGTAAATAACAATGATACAAAGACATCAACAAATTTTTGAATCCATTTTTTCTCTTCAGCATGTTGCGTAGTACCAATAATATATTTGTATATTGTTTCTTTAACAAATTCTGAGTTTCTAAGGGTTTTTATTGTTCATTATTAAAAAACAATATGATTGAACCAGACCACACGTACCGATTTCCCCACTTTCAAATCTGTTTCGTAATTTTTCAACAGTCGGAGCTAAATTTATATTTTCTATTTCTATTACTTCTTGAAACCAATCCAGTTCGCCGTTCAACAATTCTTCACTTAGTGTTCCAATCAAAACATCTTTATTCTGGTTAATTATTTGAGTCGTCGATGTGTTCTCATAAAACGTTACTCTTTTAAATACATTCTTTAGCCGGGTTTTAAGATGTAAGTTAGGTTCTCGGAACTGTATTGAATTAGATGTTGTTTGTGTGGTAGGAAACAATCCACCAGTCTGAAATAAATTTCCAAATGACCCCAGCCCGTTAGTAACCATATTTCCAATCTGCGATGCAAATGAGTTGAGTGGATTGTCTTCCTGTTGTTCAATCTCCGGCTTGTTTAGAACTAAAGCTTTCAGTTTAAGGTTTGTAGCTTTAAAACTCACCTGTAAACTTTCCAATGTGTTTAAAAGAGACCTATACAACTTTTACTTCTCCGCACTTCTTTCGTATTTGTTCTTGTCCATATAGTCCACAACTTCTTTAAATTGTAAGAGCAGTTTTTTGTGAAGTATTAGAGAAGGGACGCCTTCTTTGGTCTGATTAGCTAAAACAGTTGCACTGGCGTGAAATTTATCTGTTATTTCCGCATGGCTCATGCTGGGTCTTTCGAAACAGACGATGTTTATCTGGTCTCCATCATTTATGCCAATGTCATTCAATGACAAATCCTTATCTAAGCTCTTTCCTTTGTAAAGAGCCTTAAAGTTCTCAATGGGAACCCCCAACTCCAAAGAACACTGTGTTCGGACATCTTTAAGTGTGTTTCCAGTCCCAAATTTATGCGAAACCTTGTACGTCGTCCCTTTGCAAAATAAATGAACGTTCAGAAAAATTTCAGAATTTGTCATTTTTATAATTTCATACCAATAAATGAATAGGACAAGTATATGGGTATAGAACAATGGATTCTGATAATTTAATCAAGGAACTACTCTCCGAGCCAAAAGAAAACGAGGACACGCCTTTGTTAGAAAAACCTCAGGCTACACTTATCCAAACTTCGCCCAACTCCGCAGAAAATCCAATACCAGCAAAAGAAGAAATAAATTTCCAAACAGGGCCTACTCACGAAAAAACCAACAAACCCTGGAAGATTGTCTTCTTCTTCGCCATTGGGGTCATCGTATTCTGGTTTGGTCTTTCACTATACTACTATCTGGATAAAGTAGGTAACCCTTTTGACAGTGACATTTCAGTCGTTTATGTATTTACCATAGTCTTGCCAGTGATTTATATCGGTTGGTTCTATCTTTACTTCATGTTCCTCGTGAAGTTCAGGTTTTCCATACTAAAGATTTACATCATCATAAACATCTCGTCTGTAGCTGTATTGATTACCCTTGGGTTTATCTACTGGAATTGGTGGCTGATAACGACCGGTATGATAATAGGGTTCATATTCCCCCTGTACCTGTTTTGCCTGAGCGAAATGTTCAAACTTTCTCTGATCAATGTCTCGACAGCTTTGACTTCATTCAAATACTTAAAGAAAGGCATATTCTCAAAGATATTGAAGTTTCTGATCTTACTTTCTATAATGCTAGGAATGTTCTGTCTGGGAATACTTCAATTTAATAGTATTTTTGTTGTGATTGAAGATGAAAACGGGAAAAGGAACCAAGACTTATCGGACACGGAAAAGGGTCTTATTGTATCCTGTTTTGTTTTGAGCATAATAAGCCTGGTTTACATATCAGAGGTACTGAACGGGGTATCTTTCATGTTCGGAGCTTCGATGTGCGACCAGATATCGAAGTTTAAGTTCGAACACAAAGACCAAGGATATGAAATACCCACAGAAACAGCCGTACAGATTACAGAAAATGCAAACAATATAGCGTTTAATACACAATTCGGAAATGCTTGTTTAGGCGCTCTTCTACTAACAATAATAAAACTCATCCGGTTTATGATATACAGGAAAAGTAGAGAACAGAAATCATGTTGTGCATGTCTAATGTTGTGTATAGCCAAGTGTCTTGAAGAAATGGTAGAATTTCTTACTTCTCAGGCGTATGTACATTCTGCGATATATGGGAAGAGTCTCATCGAGAGTGGGAAAATGGCAAAGGAAAGCTTCAAAACGGTTGGTCTAGAGAAATTCTTCTCATTTGAACTTTCGGAAACCCTTTTAAACATTATGGCGTTCATATTCAGCGTTTCGATTGCACTGATACTGGGTTATATTTCTCTTTTATTTGGCGGAGGCGTATTTTATGACGATGATGTGGAAAATAGCTCGAGGGACGTAATATCTCTTTCAATCACGATGCTTCATTTCTTGGCTTTGTTCTTAATTGGAAGGAGTTTGAATGGACTTGTAGGAGGGCATGCAGCATGCCAAATTTCTATTTACGTGGAAGACCCTGAAAGGAGTAGTGCTACACATGAACTTTATAAGGAAATGAGGGAAATCTTAGAGTATGATTTCTAAATAAGGTTTGTGTTTTGTTGTTAATTTGTTTCAACATTTTAGAAATTATATCGTCTTACATAGTTGTATATAATTGTATATAATTGTAACCCAACTTATTATCCAAATAAATGTCAAAATGTGTATTATTCGGCTTTTTATTTCAAACTTCAGATATTTTTGGCTAAAAACATAATTTAGAACAGTAATCTAATTTCTGTTCAATTGTTTAAACACGAGTTGATGGCATTTGATACTCAAAAAATATTCTTGCGGTTAGGAGACCTGTTCATTCCTTGTTTTTCAAATAAAGGTTTTGATTTTAAAAATTGAAAACCTGATACGAGAAAAAGCGGGAAAGGAAGCATCCTCAGCGATAGAAAATAAAAGAGCGTATATTTCGGACGTCAACGTACAATCACACCAGATAGTAACAAAATTTATAAAATTGAATCATAAAATTCAAAAGAATAAATGATTTATACAGAAATAAGAGCACCTCTGAACTACAAAAATCAAGTTTTAAAAACTATGGAAAACGACAACAATATTTCACATCAAAATTCTACGGCAAAAAGTGCTTTCCAGGAATTTAACATAGAGGTGAATTCAAACAAAGTAGTATGCTGTTTGCAATGCTTTACACCCTTTGGACATAGCCCAACTGCAAAGTATGTACGCTGCCCCAGGTGTAGTCTGGTAATGAACTGCAATTTTACAATCAACTACCAATGCAAGAAGTGTGGAACTTTATTATCATCATCTTCTGTCCATACACTTTCACAATGTCCTGCTTGTTTCGACATAGCGAATATCAGAGAAAGGAAAGAGAACGAAAATATTGTTGAGCCTATAAACACTACTACACCCAAGCCTAAACTGGTAGACAAAAAGGAAAAGCGACTACGAAATACTTATATGCTATTCTGTAAAATAAACAGAAAGTTCGTTTCGGATAAGTATAATGGAAAGCTATCTTTCAGTGAAATCGGAGTTAAACTGGGAGAAATGTGGAGAGAGTTATCTGCAAACGAGAAACACCAGTACCAAATGAAGTTCAAAGAATTCCAACAACTGGATAGCGCTTGTGATTCAGATAGGTCGTACATTGAAGATTCGACTTTTAATGAGAAAACTAGTAGCTATTACAGTTCGGAAGAGGGGCGGAACATATTCAATGAGAATGACAACCAACTGTTAAAGGATACGTTTGAGGGTTTGTTCAAAAATTGATAAGTAAGTTTTATTTTATGATGGAATTTTATTTTAATCAATCAATTCAGACTAATTCAAACTTTATACACGAATTTATTTATCAGTTGTTTTTGAGTAGGAACAACCAACAAACCGCAAGGAACACCAATAGGATAACCAAAACAATGGCCCATTCATAAATAGCCCTCGTCCAGTTATAATTGTTGAGTTCAAAACAAGTCATTCCACCATTTGTAATGAGCGAGCTGGACATGTTCGTTCCCGCTACATTCCTCATCCTTGTCTCAAAACATAGCGTTGTGTTTTCGTTTATATTACCTGTCGTATAAGTAATCGTTAATGTATTCCTATTCTTCCCTTCCATCTCGCCTACATCGATGTTGCTCAACCAACTGTCTCCAAATCGCCCAAACTCATCTCCTTCATCAACATAACTACTTCCGTAAATGTCGCTTTCTCGTTTTATGACTGGCCTTTCGAACTGAAGAGGGGAACAACCTATAGAGCTCAATGTAATTCTTCCCGAACCAGCTCTATAACCTACACATTCTATTCTGCAGCTAATTGTTTGTCCCGAATTTAGTGTTGGGCTAATTCCCTGAGCCAAACCTTCTCCCATTACACAGGAAAATATTGAACGACTCGTAACTTCCCCGGCTATTGTATACTTGATAACGGGGAATGAAATAGCACTGGTTAGCGAAGGTTTATACATAATTCGCAATGCATATTCCTTAGTTCGAGCTGCCTCTTTTTGTGCGTTTGTATTCACGGTTGAAAAGTACGAAGGATCAACTGAAAGTGTGAACAAGTACCCCGATTTTATAAGTTGTGGAACAACATCTTTTCTAACCAGATAAGGGGCGTCAAAGCTGAAGGAGCAGAACTGCAGATTGTTAGAACATTTAGATTTACTTCCAAACAATGTTGCACATGTGACGTTGATATACAGAAGGATCGTACTTCCATAGACAAAGGTTGTCTGGTTTATTTCATTGCTGGCTGAATCGTTTACAGATTGTCCCGTTAATAGCTGTTTTATATCTATGTACGCGTTTACCTGCTGTGCGTTGTCAAAATTCAACTTCAATGTCCAGCTACATTTGTCTATTGCGTTAAACCCGTAAATAGATCCAAAGAATTGGAAAACAAACAATATTGAAGAAAGGGAAACTTTTTTGTTTGTAATCATTTGAATTTGCTTCTTATGTATTCAAATTTGAACAATATTCAAACAGGAATTTCTTTAAAGATCGGTAAACCTTTTGTAAAAGTAGAGACATGCCTATTTGTTGTTGACAAAGTGTTAAATTTGATATCATCTCTAGAAGACCTCTATAGAAAGCTGACCAAATTTAAAATATTTTTCTTCTTTTAACTTTTCAAAATGACTTATTTCCATATACACACTCTAGAGGTCCATTTATATACTTTGAAGAGGATTTACGGACCTGTTTTATCATCTACGGTCGAGACTCTCGTTGAAAACGCACCAGAAAGCTATAATGTAATTTATTCCGAACTAAAGATAAAATTCCCGAATACAAGCGACTTGGAGCAACAACTCAAATATATTTTAGCCATTCTTTTTCAGATAGGTTTAATTGCATATCAAGAAAACAAAGGGGAGTGCTATTATTCGCTAAATTATGACACTTTACAAGAGAAACTTCTGATCCCGGGAATAATTCTTCACATAGACACTATTGCAAGTTCTGTTGACAGAAAGAAACTAATAACAATTCTATTGAATTACGGGGAGCTTACAGAAACACAGATACGAAGCTTTTCTCATTTATCCGAAGATGATTTCATGCACTCGAAAGCGATACTTGAAAGGGACAGGCTTATTAAAAGTACATCATACTATCACAATTTATTGAATAGAAGCATAAATTTCTACAAAATAAACATCTTTGAAATAATAAAACGTTTTTCTTTTGAACAAGTGAGGAAACATTATAAAACTATTTTGAGTGACGTTGAATTTAGAATTCTTGAGGCGTTTCTAGACTCGGATACACATAGTATACCACTGAACGGAATGCCCAGAGCTATAAATAAAAAGTTTAACACAATTATAGAAGACGAAAACATATATACAGCAGTACTTAGTTTACAAAGACACAACGAAATATTGTTTGGAGATTTTAAGATGGACTCTATCAACAGCCATGATACTCTGATTTACTCGCATAAAAGTGCACTACAGTTTATCATCGATGACATGGTCATATCGAGTTTAATCGAGGAGTGTGGGAAGAAAGCAGGACGAGTTATGTCTTATATGTTAAAAAAGGACTGTTACGTCGAAGAGTATATAGTATCGGAAGATTGTTGTTTGCCGTACAAAGAAACTAAGACGATCATAGTGTACCTTTGGAAGAACGAATACGTCGAAAAGGAAGAAATTACAAAAAAGAAAGATCCAATGAACGAACAAGTACTTTATGTGTTTTATGCCAATAAAAAATCGGTTTATGAGACATTTGAAAGAAACATTAAACACGCACTTTTAAAGTGTTACAAATGTCTAGAAGTCACAACGGATGCAAGTAAAATAAAAGTGCTAAATTCGTGCATAATCGACTTCATAACAAATCTAATGATTATACACGCATGGAAAAACGAAAATGATTATGTCTTCAAACGTCAAGACAGAAGAATGAGTCAGTAATGAAATTTAATTAAACTAAATTCTGTTAATTCAATTATCCAACCACAAGTATTCAATGATTCATGTAATTTTGAATCTGGTTGTTTATTAATGTTTTTTCTTTATATCCATACTCTAAATTTAAATGACTCTATTTGTCCTTGAGTTTGCAAATACACCGATGTATGGTTTGTCCATTTATTAATGAATCAAATCGTTATGTGTAAAGCTGTTTGTCTATTGTTTTCAGGAACGTGTGAACAGAACTTCTGCTAACCTTTCTTGTCACAATCCCCAGTATACACTAAATTAAGTTAGAATCGTAGATATAGAATTAGATGAAGTGTCCCTACTTTGTTCACATGAGAAATCAATCGTTGTCTCATATACATTGATTATATCACTTCTATTTCCTATCTATTTACTAATTGCGTTAATTCTCTACTTACAAAGCTTCTTCACATCATCTAACAAGTATTGGTCATATTTCTATTTTCACTTTCAAATTTCATGTTTCAAAAAATCGCAACAATTTTTATACAACGCTTTCTAAACCGATTCATATACAAACTTGAACAAGAGAAGCTAAACATATCAGTGTGGAATGGAACAGCTAGTTTAAAAGACATCAAACTCAAAAGCTATTCATTTCTCTCACATGGAATCCCACTCAAAATAGACGAGGGTTCAAAAATTGGTGATTTTTATCTAAAGCTAAATTGGGCCAAACTTAGCACTGAGAAGATCATCATCAAAATCGATAACATTGACATTTTCTTATCCCCAACTGAAAAAACAGGGTTTTCAGAGAACATTGAAGCCGACGAGAACTCAAAGAAGACAAAGTTAGACGCCTGGGAAGAGTTCTATTTCTCCGCAGAAAACGAGGCTGACGGCGATTCTACAGAAGGCTACATGAAGAAATACATCGTCAAGATAATAAACAACCTCGAAATATCGGTGACAAATATAAACGTGAGATTAACATCCCCGGTCCTGAACCAACTTAACCAAACCTTCAACCTCAGAATACCCGAGATAGTGATTCAAAAGGAGAAACAAGATAACCAAAGCATCTATGAAGAGAACAAAAAACTAAACGTAAAAGATGTAGAGTTTTTCTTAACAGAAACAGATAAAGACGGCAAAGAGACAAACATTTCTATGATAGATCCCATCTCTACTTCTTTGTACTTCAGATGGACACGTGACTTAAAGAAGCTTGAAGAAGGAAACTCTGCATATAGACTCGATGGAATCATCAATTCTATTTTCCTAAATCTCGACAAAAAGAGCACACATTGCATATTATACTTGGTAAGAGAACTTCTATTGCTGGTAAAACATTTCAGTGAAATAAAGCCGACCAAATTCGCAGCACAGAATAGTAAGGAACAATTAAAAGAGTTTCTCCTTAAGCAATTCCTACTGTATAAAGACAATACTATTCAACTAGAGAAAAATTACGGGCAATCCGCCCAACAAAAAACAAAAGGATTCTATAACAAAAGTGCATTGACTGGTTTTTTCGGCGATAAGCAACAATATATTAAACTATACATGAAGAGATTCAACATTAGTGGATTCTATGAGAACAGCGACCTAGAAGAACTAAAAAAACTTGAAGTCAAACATGACATAGGTACCATAATATACTTTAGAAAATGCGCCTTCTTAAAAGCTTACACAGCAGTTCCTCGTTCTTTCTTTAATAAAATTAGAATTCCTGAAAAGAGACCAAAGTACTTCCTTAAACAAGAACAGGCTGCAGATAAAAAGGTACAAATAGAAGAGAAGTTAAACCTATTTAAAGAAATACAGAACGCAAAGTTCTCTGTCATAAAGAAATCGCTTGTCAAATTTGAAAACATACAAGGAAAAAACATTGTTCTATTCAGCGGCGATTTCTCTATTCAAAGTGTATCGGTTAACATCTTAAAATCAGAAACCAAGCCTCTGCTAATGACTCTTCTTTCGGAGTTAAGTGTGAATGTCTCAGCAAGAGGAGACGATCTTTTCTTCAACACAAACCTAGAGAAGTTTTCTATTTACTCGGCGGTGATATCTTCCAGCGAAACTATAGAGATACTTAAGCCGTTGGATACAGACACTCTTTTGAATATATCCCTGGGACTAATAAAAAACGAGAACAAAGTGTTTCTTAGAGTAATATCTAATGCGGTAGAGATGGTATACTCGCACAAACTCGTAAAGGAAATAAAAGAGTTCTTACCCCCAAAAGGCTTCTTCAGAGAACTAGAAGCTAGCGCTAGTAGAAGTAGGGATAACACAGACAGTAGTAATAGCACTTCGACGATTAATTACGGTATTAAAGATCTTAACAAACTCTTCGCCAATAAGAAGAAACTCGAACTTGACATCAAAATGGAAGCGCCTGTTCTTAACATCATAGACGTGGATAATCCTATAAAGTTCAAAATGGGTTGCCTCAAAGTTTTCTCAGTGAACACTTTTGAAGACGACGAGGACTATAGAATGGTCAAGAAGACTGTAGAAAACAATTACCAAAACTACATTAAGCCACTTAGGTACCAAAGAAACAATATCAAAGTCGAATTCACACAAACTAACCTCTCTATCAATGATCAGAACATCAACAGCAAACTAGACCTCAATCTATTCATAGGGCTCAACTCTCGAAAGGATAAAAAAGTGTTTATAGATATCACCGGAATGCTCAAGGGGATCGAGATCGACTTCAGAACAGACTTCATAGTAGAAGTACTCAGGATAATAAATATCCACAAGGAAATACTAGAAACTCCTGACAAAACTACGGGCGAAAAACTTTTTCTAGAGTCCGAGGGTATTTCAACTAAAAAGCCAGAATCTTCTACCTTCTTCTACCACAAATCAGATAAAAGCACACTAAACGTTAACTTCCTGGTACAGAGCATTCGCTTCAAGGTCTTCAACGCCGAGAACAGTCCCTGGACAGAAGTTAACGTCTCAAACATTTTAGTAAGTAATTATCAGAAAAACTCATACGACCAAACGATGCTCATCATGGAAGATGTAATGTTGAAGGTATTAGACCCTCTTTATGAGCACTTTAATTTACGCCTGCACAAAATAAAAGCAGAACTTCCTCCTTTTACAGAAACCACACACAACAACGAAACAGTTCTACAACACATGGTCAAAAATGACAAAATTATAATTCTACACTCATATATAGAATCTCTAAAACTGACATACCAAGAAAACGGACCTGACAAAACCCTGGGCGTTGTAAAGGCGCTGGAAGTATTTGTTGATGATCCAATAAAGAACATTTTCCTCGAGATACTTAACTCCAAGATTACGCTCACTATAGCTGACTTCAACAGAATCTTACTGCTTTATATATTTGTAATGAAACAGGTCGACGGTGTGGTACAATTAATAGACTCCATAACATCAGAGACGTACATTGACGACAACCAACTCGCGGAAAAGGTTATGCGAACTTTTAAGTCATTGTCAAGTTCAGACGCTACTAAACATCCCCTTTTCCTTTCACTGCAGAAACAAATATTTTTTGAATTGAAGTCATTCGAAGTTAACCTTAATGCGATAGAAGGGGACTCCTGTATAGATTGGAAATTCGACAAAATACTAATAAACTTCTTGGTGGTTCCTTACGTTTACACTGAAATACTACTCAGACATTATAAATTCAGTATCCACAACAGGTCGACCCTCCCAAGGTATAAAGACTTTAAAGAGTGCTACAAAACTTTTCTGAGTCTAAATCCCAATCACACCACAGAAGAAGCTCTTGAAATAAAAATACTGAGCTACTTATTTAACCCATCCTCCGAGGTAGACATTAGCCTCAACGAGCTGTTCTGGGTGCACACTTTCTTTACATGGGAGATAATAGAGTTTGTGCTGGCTATTCAAGAAACAGAAGGAATAAACAAACTCATAGAAATGGACGCCGTTATTAAAAGCCTAGGATTTGAAGACACAAAGCCTCTAAACATTAAAATGAATATTGATGAGATGACATGTTTCATTCCTATTGATCCTAAGAACTCCCTTTCTGAGAGCATAACAACACACGCATCTCTAAAACTCAATTTCCTGTTCCAGTCAAATGATGACGTAGTAATCAGTCTAAAGTCTAAAAAATTAAACGTTAACACGACATACCTAACCGAACAAAATGACAATTCATTCAAAGCTACCCCTATCAATGAATCATCGTTGTTGGTTGACATCAACACTTTTACAGGAGTGCTAGTTTACAACTTAATCAACCTAAACACCACAATCGCAATTGATATTCCAAGGGCTTTTTCCTCTGTTTCCAGGGAAGATATTCTACTTGTTTTGAATATGCTGAGGAATTATAGTGTGCAGGACGAACTCCACGCTAACTACAGCATTTTCAGAAAGGCCTCGTTCGAGGTTATCAATGAAACACTGAATAATACAGAAGCGTATATAGATGCCAATAAAGATACTTTTCAAAACAAGTCAAATAACAACAACACTATAAACAATCTAATATGTCTGAAAGAATCATTAAGTTTTAAACTTAACATTAACACATTATGTTTCTTAATCAATGATGACTTCTCGGCAAAGAAATCTCCCTTCATAAAACTAATAATTGACAACTTTGACGGATCTATTCTACAAAAAGCGTCGACACCCATTACAGCGGATTTCAAGACAAAGTGTTCTGTTGATGTGGATTTCTTCAACAACTACCAACAGACATGGCAGAGAGAACTTTCCTCGTTCAGAATATCAACCGATTCTAGAATGACTCCATTCGGGAGGTTCATCAACCGGGTTTCTATTAGCGACACTCTTTATTTCAGAGTATCCGAACAAGTTATATTCCAGATGCTCGATGCATATCACAACTTCTTGGGAATACTGGAAAATAACAAAGAAAAGAAAGTCTCGGACTATCTTTACAGAAAAATCGTTCTTTTAGAGAACAAGCTCTCGTTTCAACATGCGACAAAGAAACTAAAGGTGATAAACCTCACCGGACAAAAGGTGCATTTAAGTAAGTTCAAAAAGACTATAAAAACTAAATACGGTGAGGAAACTGTTTTCCTTGAATCCCCTACCGAAGATCGAAGCACGTTTCGACAAAAGAAGCACTCCGAAATTTATTTATCAGAAGCCAAACTTCAAACACCAGCAATAGACTTGTTTGAAAAGTCTACATACAAATTTAAAATACCCTTCAAGTTCAACAAAGAGAAACACTTTCAGACATTTTTTATAAGAACATATGCGGAGAATGGTGCACAGACAATAAAATTCCACTCCAATTTTGCATTAGTGAACGCCACAAATTTTGAATTCTATACAAAAGACCGCGAAATTAAGCTCGTGCCCAATTCAAAGGAATATTTGCCGTTTGACATAATTTACGAAAATAAAATAAAACTGTTCTGCAAGGAGATATACAACACGAAAAGCCAGAGAGATGTTCCTGTTGAACTCCTTCTCAATTCAAAGACAATAAATATTGTGAGCATTGGCGATTCCAATATACAAACAAGGCCATACTATAGCGAATCACTAGATCTCAACTTCATCCTAATATACAGCAATCTGGAGATATATAACCATGTGTACTCTACTATGTATGTTAAGTTAACAGAAGAAACAGGAAGTTTTAAACAACAGAACTTCGAGCTAAAACATAAAGACAAGGAAATAGTATACGCTTACAAAACAACAAAGAATTTGAAATTAGACCTGGCCATTGAAGGTTACCGATCTAACAAAGGTATGCACATCGGAAACTATTTGAGCAAAAAACCCGTTGAATACAAATGTGCAGTCTACAACAATACCGGCTGTTCTTTAATTATAAACATTCTATCCATAAAGAGCAACAAATCCATTTTCTTACGTAAACTGTTTAAAAGATTGTTCGAATATGAAGTAGATGAATTCAACGAATTCAAGGCGATGTTGGAGGTTATAGAAATACACATTTTTTCTAGGGTTTCCATACTTAACCTTTCCGAGAAAGCTATGTCGATAAATCCTTCTTTCGTTTTAATTGAACAGGAAAAATCTGGACCGCCCAAAAACAAAGCAACGAACAAAATAAGTTTTTCGAAATCCCGAAGCTCATACAGACCAGATACCTTAAACAGTCTGACATTGCAAAACAAAACATACAAACCTATAGGTTATACGAACGAACATAAACTGTACTTCAAATTTGACTTTATGAACTGTAAGTGGTGCTCGTTTAAGTTTTCAAAGATCAAAACCGATAGAGACTATGATGAAGATGTATACTTCACACCCTTTATGGGTTCGGATTCGTACGAAGCAGCAAAAATCGTACTAAGCGTCACCAATGAGTCAATAGTTGTTTCGGATTGCGTACTAGGGGAGAGCAATAAAATGGAAAAGTTCTACAGGCCTTTACTAAGTGATTTTGACACAAATCTATCGTTGAAGCGCCACATAAAGACTACTATCATAACAGTATCGCCTATGTTCAAATTTATAAACAACCTTGACATTAAGGTCAAGCTTCTTTCACACGATAAAGACAATGGGATGGAAATAGAGGTGCCGCCCAAGTCACACAAACCAGTTTACATGGACATATCTGTATTCAAAAACAAAAAGCTAGAAAAGCTTAATTTTGAGATCGAATTTCCCAGTAAGACCAAGCAGGCAATAGAGATAGATCTGGCCAATCATAATAACTTCTCGGTGGAAGGATACGACGAGGAATTTAACATTATCACTTATCCGACAGGAGGTCAAACAATCATAGCGTTGAATAGAATAGAAAAGGACAATATTAAAGGTGTGCTCGAAAACTTAACACCCTTTAAGATGTTCATTTATGCGAACGGTAGACTGGATTCACTCATTGAACCTTACTCTACAAAGGGGGTTGAATCCCATTCGCACAAGGATGAAAAGGAATATTATCTATGCACTAAAAATGGGGTGTATATGACAAAGATATCTTTTGAAGCTACAAACTTAAATTCATTCGTAAATCTTAACGAAAGCAACCATTTCAACAAGATAAAGAGCTACAGTATCATCGGACTTAATGATCCGAAAGATAACAAAAATCAGGTTGTGTATGAAAAAGAGAAATCGATTATTGTTTACAAATATAGGAGCAAAGGAAGAACAATTTTCGTCATATTGAACAAGCAAATCGAATTTAAAAAGATAATATCAGATTTATCGTTCAAATATAGAGATGTATTCAAATATCAATCTGAGTATCTTCAACAATACGCCGACTATTCAAGTAAGGTTGCGAGAAATAAAGAAATAGTAAAACAACAAATAACAAACCTGCACGACGAAAACCCCCGGTTGTATATTCTTACAGTTGATAAGCTGAAGGGTAGTTTGAACTCGCTTGAGTTTGCCAATATCCATATATCCCATCGAGATTCCGGGTCTATTATATTTGATCTTTTATCTGAAAACAAAACCGATCCGGTTATAATCGAACTTAAGGGCTCCAAGAAGAAACAGCGTGTGGTGTTCATTATGAAGAAAAGTCTAATAGAGGGAGATTGCCTTGTAATAGCTTTGGAAACTCCTCTGTTCAAATCCAGAGGAGTAGAGATTCCAATTAGCACATTAAATACTATTGGCGAAGAAGGGACAGAAATGCACAAGGAGTTCTTATTCAGGTTCGAAAACACAACCAAATTAAAGATTGCATTCGAAAAGGTCCCCACACAGCAAGTGTTCAACGAGATAGACCAGGAATACTACAATGCAATGATAAGAAAATCGTTAAAGAAAAGAAACAAACTGCTTGAGCTAGTCTATAGTGACCAGGAATTGTCGTTTAGACGAGGGTTTAACCAAGGTTATAATTTTGTGGACTACTATTTTGGATTGACCCTTGGAAATAACACACAGGTTTCTATAAAAGAGGACATTTCAGCGCATGCTCTCCTTCTTGTCTTACAACTAAAAGAGAACCCATCTGTGAGCAGCTTCATCTACTTGAAAAGGTTCAACGACCAAAAGGAGGAAAGCAGTGAGAGAAACCTTTTGTTTTTGCCCGCATCTTTCCAAAACAAGTTCGCAAATATTTCGATATTCCAGGAATACTACGAGGAAGAAGATTTTATCGATTGTGCGTATAGCCTCAAGAGAAAGCTTCTAAAAACCGAGGACTTTGTAGTGAAGCAGCCACAATTCCACTTCTCCTTCATACTAACCCTGTATTATGTCAAGAGTCAAGTAAGCCTACATCTGGACTTCATGGTCTCTTTTGGAAGACCTTTGGATGTAAACAAACAGTACAGCGGTAGCTTCGAGGAGATTACCAGAGAAGAAGAAAATGCTATTCGCATAATCAGAGAACTCCCCGAGAAGATTTTCCAGGTTAACATAAACAAACTTGCTGTTTATTATGATATAACGAGAAATGGAAAATTCTTGACTTTGGTTAGCAGAAAAATAAACGCGGAGTTGTTATCTTCAGATACTTGTTATTACAGCAAGCTCGCCCTGAAATCATTGCGACTGTACATAATCAAATTGAAGAAAAACAAAATCAAGAAGTTCCTCATTTACAAGAAAATAAAGAAAGACACTGAGGCATTCCGAATATCACTCGGGGGATACTACGATAACTACACAGATGAAAACATGAAGAAGCTGTACCATCCAGCATTGAACAACACATTCGAGGTGTTCGCCGTTGAAATTGCACCTTTTATTGTGTACCTGGAAAACAATTTATTGAATGTAACACTTAGGTTTCTGAAGACGTATAAAGAACATCTTGTCGGGAGGAAGAGAACAAATAGTGAATTTATTGCTCGGAAAGATTACCCCAAAAAAATAAAGGAAATTATAAAATACAACGAAGAGATCGTAGAGTCGTTCATGATAAATGAGGCAGACACATGCTACTACTTCAATCTCCTAAAGATATCTCCAATTTCGTTCAAAGCAGCCTTTATGATAGACTCCGACAAAGTTATACGCAACCTAGCTGACATTCGAATAGCAGAGGCCCATCAGATCCGCTTCATGTTGAATATCCTCGAGCAAATAGCTATTGATGAGCTGCCCTTATCCTTCGACTTGATTTACACCGAAGATCTGTTGGCAAACTACAGTGAGCTATCAAATAAGCTGTCCCTCTACTACAAGTCACAGTTCCTATTCTTAGCGCCCAAAATTATAGGATCTTTGACAATATTAGGTAACCCAGTAAACTTGTTTTCCAACTTGAAGCAGGGGGTATCAGATGCATTTGTAACACCGACCAAGAATGCCAAGTTAGGTGCGTCGCAGTTTATAGACAGCCTTTCTATTGGAACTGCAAGTTTGGTTGGACATGCTATGGCGGGGGTTGGCGGATCTTTAAGTGGTATTTCTAGTTCGGTGTCAAATCTGCTAAGTTCGGTCTCGCTTGACCCGAACTACTTAAAGAAAAGGAAAAAGTTGAGAAAGAAACACCTCCAATCAACACCTTCGATAGGGAGGGCCCTAAGAGACGCGGCTATCAACACGGCCAATGGAGTAACCGGACTTTTCACCAAGCCTGTAGAATCCATAAACAACGAAGGTGCCAAGGGTGTGATTACGGGCTTGGGAAAAGGAATCGGAGGGCTACTATCAAAGCCGTTCGTAAGTATTTTCGATGTCACCTCTGAAGTATTCAAGAAAATTACACATGGGGGAAAAGTATTAATATCTGACACTAGACGTGCAGAGAATAAAAGAAAGGGAATTGAAGATTCTGATTCTTCAGAAGACTTTGTCAATGAATTCGTCTAATAAATAAATAAATAAATAAATACAAAATACGTTACAAAATTGTTCAGTTATGTAATATTCAACAATCAAATAATAATTAGTTTGATCTGATGAATTAAAGATTAAATATTTAGCCCCAAAATCGATTCTTCGCTGCTGCAAGAGCGTCGAGTAACCCAACATCCTTTTGGATAGCGTACTCTTCTTGGAACGTTATTTTATTATACACACGAGTCTCGCTAAAGTCTAAAACGACCCCATATTTCCCGTTGTCTTCGACCATCTCCTCAATCGCAGTTATTATCTTGTCGTAGTTCTCCATAAGCTGGTCGATGTTTACTCTTCCTTCAAAAACAGGACAGAGTTGGAATGTGATTCCAGTTATGGCTTTGGCAACTTCCTCTGCTTCCAGGGGATTACCTCCTTGATTCATTACCAAAACCACGTAGAAAAAACATGCGTTGTAAACATATGCAGTTTTGTCTTGTATGATTTGCATCTTCGAAGTGTCTGGCATTACACCCAGAGTTGAAAGTCCAGAATCATTCATCTCCTTAAGCAGGCTTGCCTTCTCATCTCCAAACACCCTTGATATGAACGGTGTAGAGTCCTTGAGAGTTTTGTAGAAAAATATAGCAAAAATTTTCATTTCTAAAAATTTATGACTAAGAAAGCTAAAACAGACGACAGAAAGTTCACACGACGGAAATACTATGATATTGAAGCAGAAGAGAATGAACAAGACGAAAAAAATGATAATGCAGCAGAACAAGAAGAAGGGAACGAAATTCTGAAAAGACAGCAGCAAATAGCAGACATAGCCCATCAGAGAAACATGGAGCGTCAAAAGGAGATGATAAGCCGCTTCGATGAGATCGCTGAGCGTGAATATGAAATGTTTGAGGACCAGGAAGAACTCAGGAAAGTTCACCAGGTCGAGTCTCAGGAGGAGGAAATAGAAGAAGAGCCCCAGCTCCACCACCTCCCCAGAATGGGGGACGCCCGTGCGTTTTTGATCAGGTGTAAAGCAGGAAAGGAAACACTTGCCATGACAATGCTGGCTAGAAAGATTTGTAAAGGACCAGACAGGACCCATCATCCTATCCACAACATTTACATGAACAATCCTCGACAAGGGTATTTCTATATTGAAGCTAAGAAGATAGTAGACGTCATTGAAGCCCTGAAGGGAATTCCTTTTATTCAAAACAGGGACGCTCCAATCCTTGTACCGCTCGTTGAAGTGTCACGAACATTCACACAACCTAAGTCTACTATGGAATTATCGCCGGGTGCGTTCGCTATTGTAAAAGGAGGACTCTATTCTGGGGATATAGCACAAGTAATTAGCAAAAACATTGAACAACAAAAATACGAAGTTCGGCTGGTACCTCGGATAGACCTCGAGAGTTTGATAGGAAAAAATAAAAAGGAGACTCGAGGAACTCAGAGCAAAAGTAAACCCATGCGGAGACTGATAACCGACAAGGATCTACAAAAGCACAGCATCGAATATAGAGCGACACGGAATATAACAGACGGGTTTACATATTATTTGGTGAAAGGTAAAAAACTAAGAGAAGGTTTCCTTTACATAAAGTTGTCTGGTGGGAGATTGGAATCTATAAATTCCCCGGACGCCGAAGAAACCAAGGAATTCATATCTGACGATTCATATATAAATGAAAAGCAAAGGAATACGAAGAATGTTGATAAGGATAAACCAAAAACTATCTCAGTTATCAACATAGGCGACAGAGTGCGTGTAGCCAGTGGTGAGAAACAAAACTTGGAGGGCGTGGTTTGTAAAATCGAGAAAGACGTGGGGTTCTTGAAAATAGAAAACGCAGAAAGCCTGGTCGAAGTTAAACTTAACCTTCTTCAGAAAGCGTTCAAAGAAAATGACGCTGTGGTAGTACTTCAAGGAAAGTACAAGAACAGAGAAGGGCTGGTGTTGTCCCAAGATTTCAAAAACGAGCAACTGAAAATATTCGACGGGAAGGAAATTATCGTCACGGGATTCTCCAATGTAACTTCTTCTCTGAATAAACTAAATAAAGTTAAGAGTATCGCGAAGAAAGTGGGAACAACGATGGACCTCCCGATTGGAAAAATTATTCAATATGAGGAAGGTAAGTGTGGAATCATACTGGAGGAAACATATTCCGATCTCCAGAAAATACTCACTATGGAGGGGGAGCGAGTAAGGGTGGAAAAAAGTAGCTTGAAGCCACTAAAAACCTTCGACAATCCCATGGTGTTTGGAATGGACGGGAAGAAGATTAAAATAAGGAACATAATAAGAGTGAATAGGGGACCGTATGTGGGGTTGGTGGGCACTGTGTTTTGGGTCTACCGAGACCATGTATTCGTCCAAGCATTCAATATGTCCGTTAGTAACATAAAGGAAGCCGATGTAAGTCTATATGAAAACTATAAGCCAGAACCTAAAAAGAACCCAGACAAGATATTTGTGATAAGAAGCGATTATATCATACTCGAGAAGAACAGGGAACTGGGTAATGAAAAAATTCAAGGGACATTTAAAAAAGACCAGAATAGTACCGGGTATGGGAATGCAGATGGTTTCCAAAACTACGCCCAACGAGAAAATACCAGGGAAAATCTTAAAAAGGGCTCGTTGGTTAATGGGAAGCAAATCAAAATAACAAAGGGGCCATACAAAGCCAGGATTGGAATTGTAAAATCGTACAACTGTGATAATGTTGTTGCCCAGCTAGTCAATTCTGGAAATGTCATAAAACTAGATTTCGAAAGTTTTGTTGAGGTTGTCTAGATATTTAGATACCATTCCGAAAAGTAAGTTAATCAATATTTTAATAGGTCATATCTTTGTCTATTTTATGTACTTTAAAATAAACATGCATATAAATGTGATAATTGAGACAAATATTTACAATATGCTTGCCAGTTTCATTTTTGCTTCGATCAATTCTGCTTCTATCTTCTCTTTGAATTCCTGTTTCTCTCTCAAATTAGTTTTTTCATCCACAACGTTCCAAATTGATTTCTTGAACGTAATATCCTGTTTCTCCAATTGCTCATCCAATTTCGATGTGTTTTCTTTCAATGTCTCAAGTTCGAACCTGACTTCTTCAGCTCTTTTCTGTAACTCATACGAATTCAACACATCTGACAGCTTCTCGTTTTCGTTTTTAAGTAATGAAATGCCTATTTTAAATTCTTTAATAAACCCTTCTAAGTTATTCAACTCTTTTCTAAGCAAAACTAAGTTCTCCTCCTTGTTTCCCTGTTCTTTTAATTTCTTTATTGTTGAAGTTAAGGTTTTATGTTGTTCGTACACGCGCTCCAAGATTACCCTTTCCCCCGGAAGCTTACTAGCGGCTGGTATTTCTCTTTTTAATTTGTTCAATGTTTCCAGTTTCTTTCTCGAAACTATCCTACTTTTTGTTTCGATCCTTTTGTCGATCTTGTCGATTTTGGTAATCAATATTCTTTGGTTGTAGGCGAACTCTATATACTGGTCCATATGGCTTGTTTTGGTTAAATCTAGTGCGGATATCCTTTCTTTAATTCCGAATATTTCTCTTTCCTTTTCTTCCTGTTTGCTTTTCTTTATATCTTCCTCCCAAACATCCCCGTAGTCAACGTCCTTTTTGTATTTTGTGTTCCCGAAGTTGTTATCAACAAGCGGTGTATTTTTCTTTGACTTAGTTTTAGTGTTGGGCTTGGGAGACGTTAGGTGTTTGTCTTCCTGGAAGAACTTAACTATCTTTTCGATATTAGAGTTTTTCGATGAAGTTAGTCTGTATTTTGAGTTGATTACTAACCTTACACATTGGTTGTCATAAGACCCAAAAATCTTCTCAATCGGCTTTTCGCCGCCCTGTATTTCATATAGGTCGATAAAATCATGAAGTTCAAGCCTTACGGAAATTATAACTTTCTCTTTGTTGTTTACCATCATTAGGATTTGAATTTCGTTGGTTTTATGAGTGAAGTGGGAAATCTTCGGGTCAAAAATCAAAGCAAACTTCTGTTTCAATGCTTCTTCACTGTGAATTGCCCAGTTGTTGTTCGATTTAACCACATTTAAGTATTTGGTTGTAGCAATTTTGTTCCTTTTGTGGACTTTGTTATTCTTTCGCAACCATCGTACGGCAAGCGGGCCTGTAAATAACTTCTCTTTGAATTCCACTGATATATTCTCAAGAGCAAATTCATATTTTATCTTCTGTTTGCTGGGGAGTGTCTTCTCTGGCATATTCAATAAAGTTAAAAATTATTTTTTGGAAAATATTTTCAAAAACGCTGTGGCGCTACCAAAAGACACATGAGAGATAACATCTGTGGGATATGCCCATATGGACGTATGATTGTACACTTTTAAGGTTTACTGGTGTATGGATACACCATTTACCTTTACAACAACATTCGTCGAACAAAATGGCACAAAACAACAACAGGATCGTAAAACAAAAAATAAAAACTTCTACAAAATTAAATAGATATGACCTAAATAGAAATGGGCTATTTTTGTGTTTCCTAAGACAAAATAGAGGTTTTATTACTTCAAACAACAATTCATCACTTACCAGTGATTTTAATACGCATTTCGAGTTCATTTACAATAATTTTGACAATCTTCTAGTTTAAACTTACACAATTCCGAGTGTGCTTATCTCTGATAAGTTCTACCACAAGTCCATTTCCTAATAGAGCACGTGCTAGACTTCAACACTCAAAGTAGCGAAACTTTCACATTTACACTTCTTCAGCAGTCCACTTATACTTTTAAAAAACCAAAAGTCAACACTCGATTTGATGGACTCTTACATTACCCCACAATTGCAGTGCAAGTCTCTCACTTCAAAGAATGCCAATTAAATCACAGATAGCACTGTTAACTTTCCCTTTGCATATACAAATCGAATTTTCAACAAAGTAAAGAACAGGGCTAAAATCAGACTGTTTCCCATACTTTAAAATGAATACTATAACTTTGGAAATGTTATTAAAGTTTCAGAGAATTTTATGAGTTTGAAAGATACAAAAGGAATAAATATAATAATTGAAAAGTAAAATGAAATTAGACTAACCAAAGGAAAAGAAAGGATATACGCAAAGTTGGAAATGTTAGAACAAATATACGAAATTCGAAACATCAAATGTTAATTGGGGCATTTCAAAGGATATTTGTTGCTATTGTCGCGGCTTTTATATTTCTTTCTTTTATATTTGTCTACGAAATAAGGACGATGGAGAATTATGATACTTGTGTAGAAGACGTAAAATCTGTAAACGACAAAATATGAACATCTTATTGATCAGGCCGTTCATTTATAATAATTATCAAGGGTATTGAAATTTTAACTTCGATTTTTTTTAAATTTTCTTCATAAAAGCTGGTAAAAATCAAGGACCGTGGTTTTGAGTATTTTGTGGAGGACATTTCGGGGTCGATTTTGATGTTTTATTTCTTCTTGATGAATTTGAACTTTTTATAAATTTAAATTTTAAACTTGGGAATCATATGGGTCTATAAGTTAACACAGCAAACTATAAACCAACTAAACACCTCTATACTTATTATTTTATTGCATTCCTACATGCCTTGAGGGAAAAGACTTACTTTTGCGCGGGGTTCATATACACGAAGAAAGATGTTAGTTACCACATAAAAAATAAAATAGGAATTCAGATTTTTACTAATATTTTATTTATCAAAATTTATATGTAACTGTATCTTAATTGATAGATCTTGAGTTCGTTTATTTCATAATCATATCTATTTTGAAAAACAAGCCGAAATTTTATAGAAATTATTCTCTTGAAGTTTTTGAATTTGGGTGTGAATAAGTAAAAATGTAAAATATTTGACACGAACGGAAATGTTTCATTTTCAACTGGCCATTTTTATTAAAATTCTCTGATAAACAACATATGTCATTTTGAGCTAATTTTATGCCAAAAAAGTTCAATCTGAATTCCTATTTTGTAACTCGTGTTTAATTACCACGCACGATTACAATCGAGGCCCGAAGTGTTCGTTACAGCTACAGCTACACCCTGGGGAATACCTGTTTAAAGCCATTCGGACTACATCAATTCGATAAAAAGCATACTTAGAACATGGAAAGAGAGTTAGCCTTCATGTGTAACAACCAAAATCATCGACTATTAGGAAAATATTGTACAGCTATTAAACAGGATTTGAAATTTGGATTGAGTATATTGGGTGTTTAAAGAATGAAATTTGTTATCAAGGAGTAATAACGAAGTTACTAAATAGAAGAATTTTCATCGGTAAAATATCTTGCCAATAATACTGAGCCCATATTTAACTCAAATCTAGATGAATTGGGTTACTTACGATACCAACAAACAATAATCAGTTAGCACTAGTAATGGAGATCTATAAAGGATTGTTGAATTTCGTGAAAACCAAATAAACCAGGGACATTGAATACAGTTTAAATAACAATAACTTACAAAACAAAAATAAAATTGGCTATATAATAATAATTATTTCTTTTATATTTCATCCATATTTTACCTAAATCAAGATTTATTCCATTCTTAATTGATATTTGTTGGCTTCTATGGATTTCATCAAGATATCAATAGTATGTAGAATCCTTAAGATTTTTATATTTAATTCTTTGTATCTAATTTAAGTTGGTCAATTCTCTATCTAGATTATACGAATGCAGCTCTTCCTATCTCAAACACAATATACATAATGTTATTCCAATATGATTTTTACCAGTTAAACCTGTTACAAAATGGGTGGTGGGAATTCTTAAAGTTATAATACACAGGTTTATGATGGTCATAATTAGGATCGTGCTGCGGGGTTTGAAATCAATTTCTTATGGGAGTGTAGTTCGCATTCATTCAAAGCTTTGTTTTCCTGTGTTAAGCATGCATTTCTTGATTCTAAAGCGTTCCCTCAGTATAATTGCCATAAACTAAAGTCTTCATTTGCTTTTTCAGGGTTTCCTGTCTTTTAAGTGGTATGAGCAAGGGAATCAGTAGAAGCTTAGAATAAGTATATAAATTCCATCCAGGGTTCGTATAAAGGCCTTCATATCTTATAATATTCACAAACAAATATACCAAGCCTGTTTAAAGTCAATATCCATAGATGGTTGTCTTTGTAAAATTTAAATTTTAGTTGAATGAATGAAAAACACAACGACTCACGACATTACGGCTTCTTGCAAACATCAAAACTTGAAAGCAGTCTTCCTGAAAGCAAGAATCAACCATTATCTACAGTGACTAACCATATAGGAGTTGTGGAGAAGAACAACTTACTAGGGAAGTGTTTCAAATCATATAAGAAGATGATTACCATGATAAATGAAACAAATAAGGACTATAATAGCGAAATAAGAATTAAACGATCACATAAATTCCCCGAATATCTTGAAACTGATAATCGTTGTATAATTAACCCATTATACAACATTTTCAGATATAAATGGGTTGAATTTTATTGTGAGTTCGGAAATGATACCCACAGTACAGATTCAAAAACAAAGTCAAGTAAGAAACAGGGATGTATGTTTTTTATTAAAGTTAAGTATGCACGTGGTGTTCTTTTCATTAAGAAACATATAACAAGGCATAACCACAGCCAAGAATTAGTATACGGAAAACCTACATTAAACAATATTGAAATAAGCAAAGTTCGCGACTGTATAAAGTATAAGGGGAAACTTAAAGTTGTGTCTCGAGAAATTTACAAAGACAAAGGAATCATTTATAAACCCACGGATCTCAAAAAATTTGCAAATGGAGAAGAAATAGATGAGGATGAAATGGCTTTTCAGGATGCATTTGATGGGCTTCTAAAACGAGGAACAACTATCAAATATGAAGACAATGAAGAAAGGGTGATTGGATTGTTCCACCAAGATGATAAAATGAAAAGGGACTTCATACAATACGGACAGGCATTGTTTGTTGATAGTACATTTGGAACAAACATACATAATTGGAGCCTTTTCACGTTGTTGGGTGCCGATAATGAAGGAAGATCTATATTCTTTGGTTGGTTTTTCTTACATTCTGAAACCATCGATAGCCTGCGAAAAGCGTTTGACACTTTTTCAGAATTTAACAATGTGGAAACTGTGATAAATTATTACACTGATAAAGATCTTAAAGAGCGTCGGGTTTTATCAGAAATATTTCCAATTGCATACCCTAATCTTTGTCTTTTTCATGTGCATCAAATTTATCGTCGCACAATAACATTGCGAAAATATAATGTTACGAGCTCGGATAGGGAGATATTAATTAGGACATTAGAACTCATAAGTTATTCTAAATCATCTGAGCAGTATACGATATATTTAAACAAAATAAGGGATATAAACGAAAACGTATACCATTATTTTATGGATAATTGGGATGGGATTAAAGAACAATTTGTCCATTGTTTTAAGCCCGATTCGTTTAATTTCTTTCAACAGACAACGTCCCGCTCAGAGTCCATGTTTTCAGAGATTAAAGACGAGACATATAAGAAAATGTCAATAGCAAAATGTATCAATGTATTAAGCGAACTAATATTGTTTAAGAGAGGGCGTTTTGTTGATGATGATAGCAAAATGTACAAAAGACTTTTGAGGAAAAACTACAGTGAAATACCAGAACTCTTATTTCACAATACTTCGATTAAAGTAATGGAGTTAATGAAGCGAAATATAGATCATTACACACATACAAATGAAGATAATAGAATTTCGAAAACAATATGTTGCAAATTCTATACATTTTTCAGGCTACCATGTTGTCATTTAATTAAAAGAGAAGTAGGCGACAATTTGTTAGCATATGTACATGATAGATGGAGAAGAACTGTCCCTATGTTTTTTGAAATAGATATTCAAAAAGAAAATCAATATCAGGAAGTTGTCGTAGAAAACAATCAGACAGAACGTCTTATGTATGAAAATCAGAATTTATTTGAAATGGACGATAATGAGTTGATAAATTATGGTTTAGATCACGATTTTGATATGAACCATGTTAAAAATATCCCCCAACTTCCTTCAACTTTTCATAAGCACAAAATCGGAACCTTTAATGACATTGCCGTTTTGACAACAAAGTTAAGTTCACTATTATCCTTAGGAAATACTGATGTAAAAATTCGGAAATTATTTGAAGAATTGACACACATAGTGTCGAATGTTGATATAGATGATTTTATTAGAATGTTGGTTAAAATAAACAAAGAAACAAACAACGAACCGAAAAAAAATGTGATTATAAAAAATATATTGAACAGTGTAATTAAGCACAATAAAAAACCAATAGGCAGATCTAGAAAACAAAAGAAAATATAAAAGAAATAATAATTATTATATAGCCAATTTTATTTTTGTTTTGTAAGTTATTGTTATTTAAACTGTATTCAATGTCCCTGGTTTATTTGGTTTTCACGAAATTCAACAATCCTTTATAGATCTCCATTACTAGTGCTAACTGATTATTGTTTGTTGGTATCGTAAGTAACCCAATTCATCTAGATTTGAGTTAAATATGGGCTCAGTATTATTGGCAAGATATTTTACCGATGAAAATTCTTCTATTTAGTAACTTCGTTATTACTCCTTGATAACAAATTTCATTCTTTAAACACCCAATATACTCAATCCAAATTTCAAATCCTGTTTAATAGCTGTACAATATTTTCCTAATAGTCGATGATTTTGGTTGTTACACATGAAGGCTAACTCTCTTTCCATGTTCTAAGTATGCTTTTTATCGAATTGATGTAGTCCGAATGGCTTTAAACAGGTATTCCCCAGGGTGTAGCTGTAGCTGTAACGAACACTTCGGGCCTCGATTGTAATCGTGCGTGGTAATTAACATCTTTCTTCATGTATATGAACCCCGCGCAAAAGTAAGTCTTTTCCCTCAAGGCATGTAGGAATGCAATAAAATAATAAGTATAGAGGTGTTTAGTTGGCTTATAGTTTGCTGTGTTAACTTATAGACCCATATGATTCCCAAGTTTAAAATTTAAATTTATAAAAAGTTCAAATTCATCAAGAAGAAATAAAACATCAAAATCGACCCCGAAATGTCCTCCACAAAATACTCAAAACCACGGTCCTTGATTTTTACCAGCTTTTATGAAGAAAATTTTAAAAAAATCGAAGTTAAAATTTCGCCACCCTTTTTATTATTATTCAGGCGTTTATGTTAAAAACTTTAAAACTCCCTTTTAAATAAGTATTATTCCCATTAATTATTAATATAWWTCGAAGTTAAAATTTCGCCACCCTTTTTATTATTATTCAGGCGTTTATGTTAAAAACTTTAAAACTCCCTTTTAAATAAGTATTATTCCCATTAATTATTAATATATTTAATAGATGAAGCTTTCACTTGACACCTCACCGTGGATATTCTTTCAGATAATCGCAGTTGCTAGATTTTTATGAAATACTTATTGGTTAGTTTATCTTTATTCATGTCAATAAATGGTTGCCACTTTCATATTCTACACACATTCTTGTTACCAAGTTTGTATGTAAGCATTGAGCAGTTAACTTCCGATATAACATAATAAAAGAGGAATCTCTTTGTATTAAGACTCGTTTCAAGAATATTAACTACGCATAGATTTATATTTTGTGGTCTTAACCAGACATGAGCATTTTCAACGATTTCCGGACCCGACCCGAAACGGATTGGGCGGGCTCGGATCGAAAATGAAAATCATTTTGGTAGTAAATTTATGAATTTCCGAAAATTATTTATCAAAATAGTGTTATAAAAGTTGGTAAATCAAGTTTTTGATTATAGCCAAATAGAATTATCCCTCCGAATATAGTTTATTTCGCTCATCTAAATCTTTGAATGAGTTCAGCAAGTTTAAAAGGTGATATTATTAATAATTTTGGTCTTTCGCGATTTGTTGAGAATTTTTGGCGATTTTTTGACCTTCTTCCTCCCGAACCCGACCCGATCGGTTTGGGTATACAGTCAACTCTCTCTATTGCCCATATCTTTATAATAAAACTCTTTATAGTAGAGTATAAACGTTGTTTTTCAAAAGATTTTAAATTTTCATTTTTTCTAAATTACGCAATAAGTAACGGTTTAATAAGCTATTCAAGCTGTGGTCATTTAATATATTAATATGTATCTGGCTATGTAGATTTTCTTCATATTGCCGTATAATAATATCTCTTAAAATTTTCAACAGTTATAATCCATGAATAACACACGCGTGTCGATAAGCATTAACCAAAAAAAGCAATGATAACATTCTACGAGTCGTTAGTAGATAAAAATATCAAAGCTGTACAAAACTATTGCGTAAGAAGCCTGGGAATCAAACCAGCCATCAATACAATATCGCGGATAATAAAGAACAAGGATCACTGGAAATTATTGAAAGATTCCGACTCTTGTAAGATGAGAAAGCCAACGAACTATGAGTTTGATAACGAACTGTTGGTTTGGTTTAATGAAAAACAAAATTTGGGATTCACAATTATAGGGGATATGATTATAGCTCGGGCTTCATCTATACAACAAAACTACAAAGATTTACAGCTGCAACTTTCCTCAGGTTGGTTAAGCTCTTTTAAAAGCAGATATGGGATAAAAAATCGCTATAGACATGGGAAATCGTTTTTAGTGACCCATGAGAAGTTTATAGACGAAATTCCCATCATTAAACAACAAATAGATGGTTATGAACTTAGAAACGTTTATAATATGGATGAGACTTCTCTATTTTACAGATTAGAACCCAATCAGACACTTGCATCTATTCCAGTAAAGGGTAAAAAGAAGAATAAAGATCGTATAACCATCGGATTTTGTTGCAATGCAGATGGGTCTAGAAAGGAAAGCCCATCGTTATACACAAATATAAATCACCAAGATGCTTCTCTAATTTTGACGCAAGTCTCTTCTGTGATTATTATACAAGTACGAATGCTTGGATGAACCAGGAAATTTTTTCGATCTGGGTAAAAAGATTTGACAAGACTCTTACTGAAAAAACACTCCTCATTCTAGATAATTTCTCTGGACATGATTACAAGGTAGAAAGAAAACTAAAAAACATTGAATTTCTTTTTCTTCCAAAGAACAGTACTTCAATTCTTCAGCCTTTGGACATGGGCATAATATACAGTTTCAAAAGAAAATACAAGAAGTTTTATTTAGATTATATAATCACAAATATGGATCAAAAAGTATTTATGAAAAAAATTCTTATGGATAAGGTAATCATAAAAATATACAAAGCATGAGATTTAGTAATTAAAAAAACTATAAAAAATGGCTATAAAATAAATTCATTATTTAACAAACTATGCTCCGAAAAAGATGCATCTGATGAAAATTATGTTGAGACAGAATGTGAAAATGTTTTAAAAGAAAATAAAGAATTAGATTACAAATATAAAAATGTATTCGGACAAAATTTTAGGTTTAAAGAATATATGGTGTTAGAGGATAAGTATGAAGAATTGTTGCTTAATGAACTTGTAATCGATCGTGTTGATAGTGATAATGAAATAAACATGATGGTTAAAAGCGGCGATGATGATGTTGATGATTATTATTATGAAGAAAATTATTTGGATTGGAATGATGAAAACTCTTTTGTGGATAGTGGAAATAATGAAAACTCTTTTGTGGATATTGGAAATAAAAAAAAAGAGGTTATAGAAAAAATAAAAGAAATTGTGAAAATTAATAAAATATTATTCCACTATGACTTAATCGACAAGAACGAATTTCTTCATCTAGAAAATTTATATGAAGAAATAATACGGAAAATGATTTTAAGTTGTCAACAAGTTAGACAACCGATGCTTTATGACTTTATAACAAGAAAAAAAAAGAAAAAAAAAATTAATTAGTGATATCCACGTACAACATTATTGATAGACTTTTAATACTAAATAAAATATAACTTTTTATCAATAGCCAGACCGATTATATACAACAAGATTTATAAGTATTAACCCACATTTTTTTGTGATTTATATAAGAGAAACTTCTCTATAAGGGAAGACGTAGTTAGTTATAACAAAAAGACGCCTTATAGGGAGAGTTGACTGTATCTCAAAGATGAAAACTCAAGAATGTGATTTATAACGACCTGAACTTCATTTTTCCTGAAAAAGTTGCAGTTCTCCTGAAATTCTTACAATTTTCCTTAAAAAAAATTGTTTTGAATAACTAATTACAGAATTTTACATGTTGTGATTTGAAATTTATACCATATATCCGTAGGATGATTATTTAACTGAAAATATAGTTTTTACTTGGAATTTCTGTTTATTTTTGCACCAATTTATAAAGTAATGAAAATATCTCGACCTGATTTTGTCAAAGTGTTATCGGCAATTTTCGAAAAACCATCATAATTCATCTAGAATTAAATATAATTGAATTACCGGCTAAATTTAATTTGAAAATTTTGTTAATATAATTTATAAAATTAAAAAACGGCAAAAAATCAGGAAAAGTGTAAGAATTTCAGGAAAAATGCAACTTTTTCAGGCAAAATGAATTTCAATCATTTATAACAGCCTTATAAACCGTCAACCCGTGTTTTGAGATTCAAACATGTAGTTTTCTAAGAAAATTTTGTGATAATACAATATTATTGTGCTATCTATGTAAATATATGGCAAATTTTAAATGCATAAAACATCACAAAACAAGAAAATTTAAATGCATAAATTGCATTTTATTATGCAAAAAAATGGGGTGCCCTAGTGATTAGATGTTTATTAGAAAACCGCGTTTTAAATTTGCAACTATGTGAAGGTAAAGTATATCAGTAGATGCTCTTGTAAATACAATACTGACACGACTATATATTGGTGCAATGTAATATAATCAGGCTTCCCAATGTAAATAACTCTTATCTACAGCTTTTATATAAAGTCCATGCTCATTTATCCACTTTAAATCTGTTTCAGTTTAACTAGTATTGGGTTTATTGTTTCATACAAGTGTGTTGCTGAATATCAAAGCTTTGGTATCATACTCTAAACTGTAAAATGAATTAGTTAGGCGTAGCTTTTCTTCAACAAATAGTCTTAAGATTCTTAAGTTAACAAATATATCGTTTTTTATGTTATCATAAGAATATGTAACCCGTGATGCAAACAAATTTTCCTAATTCCTCTTCTTATATTTTCAAACCTTTTCTTCTAACTCCATGATCTCAGTATTCGACGTTGTCTTTAGATTTCTTTCTTGTTAATTTGTATCGTTTTTATGAATTTTGGAATAACGATTAATGAGACTGTTATTCCGCATCTTTTTATGCAGTAAGATGATAAGAAATTCATTTTGTAGAATTCCAATAAAAGGACCGATTTTTCAAGTTTGATTACTGTTTCAAAGGGTTGTGCTGAAACTTAAGAAAAGTGGGCCAACATCTTTGTGAGACGGAAGAATTAAGTTCAGAATTAATCTCAACGTTTTATAGGAATATTCAAAGCTCTACGATTGGCCTTAGATATCGTTCTTAGTTAGAAAATGTTCTTTGGCTGGATATGAATGATCAAAAATCGGCGTCTCAATCCCGCGTTGATTTCGAAGTAACTCCAGAAGACACATGATGTACCATAGGGTTGAAATCGGGCAGTAATGTGAATAGGGTTCTATGATGCGGATGGCATGCAGTGAAAGGTAACGAAGAATTAAAATTTAAAACTGTAATTTATATCTTATTGCTTATTTATAAAAGGCCTAGACCAAACAACAGACGACTATATATCTTATAAACATATCACTATGCCATTTAAACACAGAGCATCATTTTTTTTTTGTAACGAAGAAACTAATTATATATTTAATTATAAATTTCTCCTTTCAACCTACTGGCCTACTCATAATCCCTTAATAAAACTAAGTAAAACCTTCCACAAGTCTTAAACTTGACGAGTATTTGTTTCACAAACACTGTATTTTGAAACAGGCTTATATTGAACCCATTTATATTGACTTTTAACTTTCAAAACATTATTAAACCGATATGCCCTCATACAAATACATATTCAAAATCAGAGGGTCTGGTTACTTCTCTATAACAAATGATCCCTTATTTAGGGTTTGTTAACTTCTTATATTTTAAAGTGTTATTTTGTAACTCTGAGCCTTGTAGAAAGGGGCTTATTTTGAATAAGCATTTCAAACGGCTTTTGGAGTCTTTCAATTCCCACATCTGTTGCCCTTATATAAACCCATGCGCCCCTTTTCTCTATTTAGGTGTATAGATACTCAGCCAGCGTCTTTTGGGTTAAGGACAAAAGTTTAGAAGTTAACTTTTTGTTTTGTGAATAAACCTTTTATCGATCCGCCATGCCCTGGCTAACTGAATACCAGGCAAATGGACTTTAAATAGTGTTTTGAAGTGAGCTTGCCGTTTGTAAACTTTCCCTGGGTCTATATCGCCCAGTCAGTTTTACGGCRTTTTTCCTTTGTTTCAGAAATAAGCCCAGTGTCAATAATAGACTGAGTTTCAAAAATAAACCATGTTTCAAAAATAGCAATAGTTTGTTAGCAATTACAAACGCTAAATTTGAAGGCTTATAAAAGTGAGAACCTCTAATTATAAAATTTATAGGTTATAGCCTAGCGCAAAAACATGAAAATTTTGTCATTTATGCACTTGAAGAAATAAAAATTATCATAATTTGGAGATCATAGATTACATCTGTTTTATAATTGAGAAATATATAAAATATTCATTTATGGTTTTCCAAAATTCTGGCCGTATCGTGATAAAATCCCAAACTACACGTAAGATTTACAAAATATTGAGAAAAACGGGTCTTTGTAAATCTTATCGAGGTTTGACTGTACTAAACGGTAAATAAAATTTTCACAAATGAAATTTTTTTATATGCACATAATTTTTAAAATGGCCAAGTGTGTGCACTTATATTATACCGATGAACGTTTTGTATATCCTAGTTTGTCATGGTTTGCCTTTTTGTGTCTCTGTTAGTGTTTGTTAGTGTTTGTTAGTGTTTGTTAGTGTTTGTTAGTGTTT